>JAACJM010000239.1:0-133433 GCA_013368315.1 Tetrapyrgos nigripes | reverse complement strand
GCTTGCATCGCTGAAGGTTGCCGAGGCGGATTGAAGGCTTTAAGTACAAGCCAGTAAATTAACAGTTCACTGAGAGAGAGAGAAAAAGACATACTTTGCAGAGCATAGACAGAAAACGGAGTGTCTACCCAAACGCGTTTGCTTTCACTGACAGTGTGCTCAGCTTCGTTACGAAGGTCATAGTACTTCCGAAGGGCAACAATCCCTCGCTCGTCGTCCCAAAACGATTCGGTTGAGTGAATAGACGCAGTGTCAGCGTCCACGACGAAAACGGATTGCATGGCGTAGGACTACTCTTCTTAGATTGAGGGCCAGGGGAAGAAGAGTCGCTTGAGAATTCTTCCTCAATAGTCTCATACACTGAGGACCTTGACATGCGAGCTTGAGAAATTCGGCGACGATGACCCTGTCCCCGAGCACGAGCTCGTAGGCGGTTCCTTCCAGTAGTCGAGACAGGATGAGTAGCATTGACCAGAAGTGAATTGAGCTGAGCGACGTCAATACTGGACTGGGATCCATCTGACATCGACGCAGATCCATCAGAAGCCGACAGCGGTGGAGTGTCTGCTCCCGAGCTCATGGATGTACAAGTACTTGAACGAGATCGAGAAGCTGGGCCTGGTCTCGAGAATACTGGAGCAGAAGAGACTGGAGAAAAACGTTAATTTCCGAACATCATGTAGCACAAAAAGGACGCACAAGACATGGACAAATCTTCTCCTTCTGCCATGAGAACACTCTCCTCAAGACTTTGCCTCTCTAGAAGTCCCTTGCGAGCTTTGATCATTCTCTCATCACCGAACTTGGACGACGATGTAGATGCAATGGAAGCCTTCTCAATGATGCGAGCCTTGACTGCATGTCCCGGTTCTTGATTCTCTTTCAACATATGGGCTGCTTCACTAGGAGGTTGTTTCCTCTTGTTTCCAAAGCGTACGCAAGGCGAAGCTTCTATAGCCGAATTGACGGATCTGCGACGGACATGGCCGCCCCCAATCATCTGTAGACATATTAGAGCGCTTCAAAACCAAAAAGTGTAGGAGAACTTACACTAATCATTGTATCATCTTCTTTGGCCAGGCTAT
Source organism: Tetrapyrgos nigripes (assembly GCA_013368315.1). Lineage (NCBI taxonomy): Eukaryota > Fungi > Basidiomycota > Agaricomycetes > Agaricales > Campanellaceae > Tetrapyrgos > Tetrapyrgos nigripes. Next base: position 132,348 of record JAACJM010000239.1, on the reverse strand, counting down.
GATCGCTAGTCATACTGAAAGAAGACATGGGCCGGAAGTTTGGAGGGGGCAAAAGATGACCTTCAGGGAATCTCGAAAAGTCGTAGCCGAAAACGGAGTCAGACGATATACTGGCCCTGTCACCTGTCTTGTCGAAAAGCGAATCCTCCGCCTCTATAGACGAACGTTGATAAGTATCCATGATAGAGTCAAAGGAACTCGGGTTCTCAGTCTGTTCCAGGCGAGAGTCCAACAAACGACTTTCCAGGTCGATGGCACTGTCTGTAGGCGATGCAGAAATGGACGTGAGAGGTGCACCAGCCGTTTCAAACATCTTGTCGCCGATACCAGGCCTTCCTAGACGCATTGCCGAGAAATCACTACTGACAGAATCCACAGAGGCCTCTTGGCGGTGACGAGCCCATGCAGCACGACCACCATTGGCACCATGCAGAGCGTAAGAGTGGGCAATCGAGCTGACGCTGCTGTTGGAGTCGTTGCGTCTATGGGCGGCAGCGAAACTCCTGTTGTACAAACTGACAGGTGGTCCTGAGACGATTGACATGTTGGATTCATTACGGCCGTGACCTCGCCTGAACGACTGGGATGGAGCATTGAAATAGAAGTCGGAGGCATCGCTCTCAACACGCCTTCGAGGAGCTCGGTGAATGAAGGAGAAGGTGTCGTCAACGCTTTGGTTCATGGAAAATGACGAAGTCATATCCTCTGAGGAAGGTCTCTCCCGTAAGCTAGGAAGACCATAGTCGAACGGATCAGGGATACCGGGGTTGAGAACATGTCCATACGACGATATCGAGGCAATGCTGAAAGTAGACTCGTGTCGGTTGTGCACATTATTACGTCTATTGTTGGAAGTCGGTGGTGGGTAGAAGCCTGGTCGGTAATCATGGAACTCGAAACCTCTCCTGACCTCGTCAAAGGAGTCAAAGCCAGTGAAGCTGAAATCGGAAGATTGCCGGGAGTGACGATACTGGATTTGCATACCGGCTCTACCGACAGACGTATTGGCGGCGTGAGCACTAGAGTCAGAGTTAATTCGAGGTCGAGGTCGAGCTATGGGCAATTCCGCAGCCTCTGCAATTATCGATTTGATAACCGAATCACCCACCGACGCAGAAGATGCATTAGACACCGAGCGAACATGGGATGGAGGTGGAATGATATCCGAAAGGGTCAACTTGCTGCCCTTGTTGGCTACCTTCTCCGCAGGAGAACAAGAAGCTTTGGTCATACCACCGAACTTGAAGGCCTTGTTGAGCTGACCATCTGAAGGACGTGAAGCAGGAAGGGCATTCTCCACTGAGGGTTCCGCAGAATCCACCATCATGAGATCGTCAGTCTCGGCATTACTACCAAGACTGTCAGATCCAGGAAGCAGGGTGGGCTCTTTGACATCCAAAAGCCTCGATACCGGGTCACTCTCCATATCCGAAGTTTGAGAGGAAAAACCAGACGCTGCCTCATGCGAAGTTGTAGAAACATCCGTCTGGATGGTGCTGGACGACGTTTCCGCCTGAGCAGGTAGCGAAGGCAAAGGTGGAAGCGGGGGCACTTCAACACTCAGCATACCACTATCAGAACCTCCAAAGTCATAACGAAGGTCGAGTTTCGCAGGGGTACGGAATGCACTCTCCAACTGTTCCATGAAGCTTCGTCGGTCTGAAGCACCAGACTCGTTCAACTTCTTCAGTTCGCCAGTGAAGTCGAAGGATTTCTTGGTGTCACCTTCTTCGTCAGAGTGGATATCGTCCATGTCGATTTGATTCTCGTTGACATCAGTGAGATGGAACATAGGTATGTCCAAGGGCTGAGGATCACCGAATGAGTCCATCTCAGAGACATCCTGAGGAACATCTTCGGGAGACGCAGAATGAGGACTGGGAGGACGATAAGAGAGGGTGTCGTCTTCGTGGCGCCTCGCCAAAATGTTCTGCAGTTCGTCAGGAATGTCCGAGTCAGGATCTGATGCGTCCAATTCGTCAACAGCATAGGCTGAGACGTCAGAACCTCCCATTGTTCCCTTCATCCCGAGCATCTTCCTGGCTCCAGGTACAAGAGGACGGCTAGTAGTGTTGTCATCGTCGCTGCTGTATTGAGATGAAAGGAGCGAAGATCTATTCCTAGCATGTCCGAATGCAGAAGGCAGAACTGGGACTGGTGGTCGGTTCTTGATGTCGTCGATGGAACTGATGGATGAATCACCTCCTCGAGAAGACGTACGAGAACCAAACGTCAACGTCGAGGGAGCACGGACAGTACCACCGTCGTGCTTGAGTTCGATAGGCGGAAGACTCTCAGATGGTGGTGGACCCAAAGATTTCATCGCGACAATACCCGACCTCGACTTGGCAGGGCGCAATGGACGAATCATCGGAGGAGAGTTCTCAAGCATGGGAGCTGGAGGTGATAATGTCCTCTTGTGTTTGGGACGCGTCTTTGGTGCCGACGATGATGCAACTGGTGATGAAGCCTTTGGTGAGTCTCTCGGGAACATCGAGTTGAGCGTGGGCCAAGGTGCAATTTGCTGACCGAGAAGGTCTTTGGATAAAGGCTGTTTGGTAGGACTTCGAGATTGGGCGTAAGGTCGCAGTGAAGTGATGGAACTGATGTCCTTGCGCAAAGTCCTCTTAGTCGGGCTCTCGTTGTTGTCGGGAACACGGGGAACGGCACCAGCGAGCATCTGCTGCCTCCACGGAGAAATGTTCGGCGTACCGGGAGTGGTGCCAGGTGTCGCCTCCAAATCCAAGTGGTTGATGAGCTGGGCAAGATCGTTGGTCGCAGCGGATAGAATAGAAATGACACCTGTGATTTGTTTTAGTATAGTGACAAACTTCATGAGTAATGAAACACATACCTTCACCATCCTCGTCATAAACAGGTTGAGGTCTGCTACGCCCCAACATCTGTTCAGACATTGGACGAGGACGCCTCCTTGCCGGTGTCGAAACAGCACTGTCAGTATCGCGTTCGTGTCCATCCGAAGTAGCTTCTTCCAGAGTAAGCATAGGTGCATGAGGGTTGATAGAAGAGACACCAGAGGATCTCCGCGAGCTGGCGTCTGAGTGGATGTCTGGGAAGATCTCCGAAAGAGGTGTTCTTCTCCTGCCCTCACCAGAGACGCGTCTGGAATCCTTTTCGCCCATCTTCCTCTTATTCGTGCCCCGGTCTTCCTGTTCTTGACTAAGCCTCTTAGTCTCCCTCTCTCTTCTCCTCTGCTCACGCACAGTCTCCAAGCCTTCTTCATCCCATCTGATACTTGCCCCAGAACTACCGGACGACGTCCTCGAGTTGGAAGATGTGGTCGACAACGGTCTCAAGGATGACGCAGTCGATAAGCATGACCCAGAGCGTGCACGAGCGGCCATCATAACAGCCGACTCGACAGAAAGACGGTTGTTGTCGACATTGCCTTCGATGGAGCTGGGAGCACCAATAGAGGACGTCGTCGAGCCACTACGAACCGCTGGGAGTCTCATTGTCGACGGGAGACCGAGACCAAGAATGCTACGTTTCTTCTTCATCATAGTTTGCGCGGCCTCGGGACTAGCTGTTAGAGCACCAACCTCAAAGCTGCTCGACGAACCGCGGACGGTCTGAGCACGGCCCTTCTTCTCCTTCTCCTTCTCCTTCCTATCGTCCTTGTCCTTCTTCGTCTTCTTCTTCTCTCTGGTGGATTCATCCTTGTCCTTGAATTTCTTCTCGCCTTTGGCTTTAGTCTTCTTGTCGTTCTCCTTGCCTTTCCTCTCGTCCTTCTTCTCCATAGGAGCGTCGTCACCAGGAGCGCCGTTCTTCAGCTGTGCCCAGCTGCCAATATGTGCTAGAGAACGCATGGAACGCATGGCACGCAAGGCAATGGAACCTTGGTTGTTGCTGGGTTCGGTGCCGGCTGAAGATGGCGGTGCGAGCAAACCACCCATGGTTGGCGTAGCAGAACGAGAGGTGCTGATTGGTGCCGGACGACAGTCATCAGAGACCACTCGATCAACGTTGACGTTGAGTAGCTGAGGATTGGAGATATTTCTGGCGTCATAGGCCGGGGCAGCAAACGTAGGCGAGTTTAGGACGATACCAGAGTCCAAGGAATTGAAGCGAGCCCTGGATTGTACATCAGAGACAGACTTGAATGGTTCGGGTGCTGTAAACGGTATTTAGTGTGAAGAAGTAGCGCAGAGGATAAAAGTGACTTACTCTTCGATCTGGGTGGCTCAGGACGGGACTTCGACTTCTCTCTGACCTTGGTCTTCTCCTTCTCCTTCTCCTTTTCTTTCTCCTTCTCCTTGGAGTCCTTTCTTCCTCGTCCAATACTCCACCACTTGTCTTTTTCTTCGGCCTTGGGCTTGAGCATAGCTACCGCTGGTGGCGTAACCGACGGTATATTCGTTACTTCCTCTAGAGCGCCGCCTCCCGTACCCCATCTCATACCATCCAAACCGGCCCTTGATTTCTTCTTCTTCACCATGAGGATCTCGCCGATCTCAGGGTCGTCGGCAGGGTCGACGTAGATATCAAATCCACGACGCGACGAAGACGAGGCCCCGACACGACGAACAACGTCTGAGAGGTCCTTTCCTCGTTGACTCTCCTTGTCCTTCTCTTTGCTGCTGCCAACGCCCAGTAAGCCAAGCTTTGACTTTTTGGGAACAAGGCGCTTTCGGGGTGCAGCATCGTCGTTTTTGGGTGCAATGGGAGAGGAAACAGAGGGAACAGAGGTCCAAGAAGAGTTCATGGAAGTGCTAGCCTCAGATGAGAGACAGACGCAGACGGAGTCGCGGCGATGAGGCGTATAGAAGGTACATCGGGGTTTGCTTGTGTCGAGTAGGGTGCGGAGACCGGCGCTGCTGGTCGTGATATCGTATTGCGCATCATGTCGTACAATTTCGTTCAAAATATAGTTAGCTTGAGAGTAGGGAAAAATTGAAATAATAGATGTTGAGTGATGAGATGGAAATGAGGATCGTTGTTGAGATTGTTGTTGAGACTGAGAGCCAAAATGAGACAGAAGTCGTATTTAGCCGTTATTCGCTCGTGAAGGCGTTACTTGATGCTTTTTTTGCAATCACTGGAACCTGTAGCCAGCGCGTTTTCGTTGTCAGTAAACGAGGAGGTAATTGCGATAGCAGAAGCTACCAGCTTACTTCTCCACGCGTGCCTCCTACCCAGCCTTGGCGATACAGCAGATACTTCACTGTTGATAGCAAACTTGCTGGCTGTTCTTGAGGGACGTTGTTCGTCGGCGAAGGGAGAACAAGGACAACTCGAGGCGGTGACGCTCGGTAAATCAACATTGGTCACGTGAACGCGATGGTGTGATGCGTGACGTGACAGCGGGAATTATGCGACGCGTCATCGCCATCAGGTACACCTCTCCGCAAGCACTCGTTCAGGAAGCCAAAATAATCAGCTTTCAGCTTTTCTCTATCATATCTGACTGAAAAGGCTGATTTTCGAAGGATTTTTTCTGGGACCAACATACCACCAATGCGTCACCAATCCCAAGGCCTGGCGGCCTAGGTCCCTCCTGAAACGAAAAACTGTTGAAGAGGCGCCACTGTGACATTTTTGATTAACTTTGACCCTACTCCATGCAAACTTACGGAGGACAAGATGGCCCCAATGATTATGGTGGCTTTGACCACTAACGGTGTCTACGTGACGCAAAGCTAGCCTGAGGACCAACCACTCAGGTTCCCAGGCTAACGCAAAGCGAAGAAGTCACTAGTTGTTTTCATCGCCCAGCTTTGCATCTAGTAGTGATGTGATGCAGCGAAATTGAAGTGATGCAGCGACTGCGAAGCTTCCAGCAAATGTAAAGCTCCCTGTAATCCGATGTGTGTACTCAGTCTTTGCCAACTGGCCAAAACGGCTGTATCGTTGACCATAGTTCCTTTTACAGGCTATATCCGCCGACTTGGCTTGGTTTTTGGTGGCGTCCAAGCTAAATTCTCATACCCCGATACGCTTTGACCCTCGTTTTGTCGATAACATACTGTCAAAGCGCTGGAGCAATCCAGTCTATAAAATCGACCTTGTCAGGCAACCTAATCATCGTTGCTCCATTCCTCGCAAAGCAAGCTTCTGCCACCATGTCTATTCGCCGTAACCTCTTCAAAAGACATCTCAACTCCAGTGGTCCCGGTAACATGTGCGTAGACTGTTTTCTCTTTCAGGAAACCAGTGTCTAAACTCACGTTTCCTTGTAGGTATACTCCCGAACCCATTCGTCAAGCCTGGCCTCCATCCATCGAAAGTCGTCTCCTAGCCCTTTTGCATCCCGATGACGACGTCCCAGGCCTTATGAGACTCCAACGAGTGTTCCCTGACCTCGAGGATATGCGTCTATTCAGGCTCTTCAACATTTTTTGACCGTCTCCGGCAATCACATGCCTGGCGAGCCTTCCAAATAGTCTACCCTCATGGAAGCGTCCATGCTCCATACTATCTCTTAAACAAAGCGCCGTAACCTTCCCCAACTTGTCGCTGCACTGGACTGCCTATCCATCTGGCTAGACGAAGCCGAGGAGAGCCTGCAAAGTGCACCGAGGTGGTCGGCTGCTCACCAAGCTCTACCTGCAGTGGATCCCTTTTTGTGGGGAAAACAAGATCTCGCTGGGTGGCATCCACGGGGGCTTGCACCCGACGAAGGACCTTACGGAGAATGCGAGCCATACAAACTTCCGGGGGGGAAAAGCCGTGGCGACATCACCGAGGTTTTAGTTTCTGACTCGCGGACCATTCACTTTGACGACCGGTCTCAGGCAGAAGTCAAGACTGTCAGATACCACGAGAGTTTACAAGACGAGATTTATTCATCAAGGTCGTCCCCTAAGTCGTCTCTCTTGGTACCGGTCGCAGTAAACCAATTCTTGTCTCGGACTCTGTACTACCCTTTCTGTTACCTCGTTACTCTCAGTGTATGCATCTATACCTTATACGCTATGCTTCTCTTGATGGCATCTTCTATATGTTTTCATGTCCTCGAATCTTGAAAATTTTCCGGTCATCTCCGTATCCAGTAGGCACTTAAGTGCTATGTGCGTCGTCAAGGCCACTGTGAGGTAATCGGTCAACAGCACAAAATCTTTTGGCGCTGGTCTGTCAGGACACCGGGTCTGTGCTTTGTGTTTCAGGAACGACGCTCCAATGGCCACTGTCAGAGGAGACACTTACCCGGGAATCCCGGATCGATGCATTCCTGAGTACTAGCAGATCGCATGGTATTGTCCATATTGTCACCTTATAAGCACCCGAAACAACCATATTCATGAGGTCGACATACTACTAAAGCTACATACAATCCGGTAAAGACAGTAAAGACAGTAAAGACGAACATATTAAGGTAACTATTACTCACAGAGTCATATGCATAGGCCAATTACGCAGTAACTAGAGAACATCATGCAAAGGAGAGATAGCTTGACAGCAAAGTTGCACAGCACGAAAGCGTAGTAAGAAAACATGTTTGCACAATTCTAATCGTCGTCAATGGCTCCAGGAGTGATGAGCACCATGGCTCCGCATTCTTCAATTGCCTGGATATCAGCTTCGCTAATACCAGCACTGCTAAAACTGTCGTCAAAAGAGGTATCCACCTCTTCGTCGTCATCATCAAGCTCTTCGCGGTCTTCGTCGTCATCTAACGGGGGAGTGGGTTCAATGTGCACCTTCTGCACAGGCTGTACCCCAGAGTCCGCCTGAGCCCTCTTCGCAACTAGTGCAGACAGTTGACTGCCTTCTATCCTCCGAGAAGCGATATCCACCAAATTCGGACATGGCGCCACTCTGGATCTCACGGTAGCCAAAGACACTAAAGTCCTTCTCAACATCCCACACGAATCCTCCAGCGTCTTCTCAGTTCCCTCAGACCCAGGCTGAACTGGTTGGGGAGGATTCTGAGGGGCAAGCGCTAAAAGAAGGTTGGGGTCTGCATTCGAGAGGGAAATCTTCTTCAGAGACTGAAAAGCTCTGAGAAAGCGAAAGAAAATCGGCTCGCTGGAGGAAAGACCACTCAATCCAAGGCGCTCAACGTTCATCAGTGGAAGTGTGCACCGACGGCTTTTGACAGGCACACCGGGAGAACTGGAAGCTGACGAAACTGAATCATCGTCGGCGTCTGCCTTGTCATCAGCTGATGACAGCCAGTCAAGGATAGGGGAAGCATCCCCATGTCCAAGTGGATCAGCGATGGTTGACACGTCTTCGAGGTCGAGACGTTTGATGGAGGGAAGACGGAACAAGGAGAGCAATTTAAGCCCATACTGGACGTTGGTGAAACCGAAATGAAATGTGAGGAGATTCTTTAGGACGAATGGGGAACCGGAGAGGCGTTTATCGTCTGGAAAATCCACGTAGTTTTCGGTAAAATCGTCCTTGCTGAGCTGTGGTCCCCAGCCTAGAATAGCCAGGTTTTCGAGGTTGGGGCAGGAGGAAAGGATATCCATGAACTCCTGAAGGGAAGGCATAACATCGTAAGCATGGTATTTGAATTCTAGTTTGCGAAGGTTGCGTATGGGGGACTCCACCCAGTCTACATGAACGCCTACGAGAGAGACCTCACGCAGGTGCTGCACAGGCCTCCCCCCGAACAGGGGAATCGGCTCCTTCAGGTCGTCTGGCTGAAAAGTTTCGCCCTCCGTAGCAAAATACGCATTGCAGCGCAAAAGGGCTAAGGTTTGCAGAGAGGAGGGTACCATAGCGAGCTCGTTTGTGAAGGATAGAAACGTGTGGATAGGTTCCCAAGTGTCCGTGTAGATTCTGAATGATTTCCATCGCTCGACGTGAGGAAGGAGGAGTTCGAGAAAGACCCGCATGTGCCGACCGGTGAAGTGATGCCTGTCTTTACCGTCCCAGTCCCATTCGTCATCCCGAAAGTCCATCAAGATACTGAGAGGACGGTTTTTCGAACGGGAAAGCCAAGCATGGGTTCGATAAATGGCTATCTCGCTGAAGTCGGTGATGTCTAAGTTGGTCCACAGAAAGCCGTCGGACAATGCAATGCTTCTCCAGCGGGTGCAGGTGTGTGAAATCGTCAAAGGCATAATGAATTCCGCATAATGATGAACATATTGATTTTCGTTACGTTCAGTCGTGAAAAGGAAGATGTTGTTGAGTACTTCGGTAGGGACGCGATCAAAAGGCGAAATTGGTCGTAGCACTGGCATGAAGAGATACTAGGTGTGTCGACCGTTTCAAGAGGAAAGGTATTGGTGCTGGCTGTGTCGTCGGTTGCGACCAACTGAGACCTAGCAGCAGGTTCAATACGAGAGGAACCTGGTTCTGGCGATTAGAATTGAAGAAGCATCAAGAAGCCATAGTCATTCGGACTCACATTCCTCCCAGTGCTGTTGAAGGGGAATTGGGGGTGCTAAGATCGACGGCAAGAGCAGAGTCGTGATTTATACGCGTCTGGAAATCATCATAGAAACCACGTCAATCACACGAGTCGGATCGAGACGGCACGCCGTACAGTATGTCTATAAAGGGTAGGTGAGAACCAAAGCGGTTTCAGTGCGCTTGCCTAGGCTTGCCTCGTGTTAAATGACGATAACTTCATCACAATCGCAAAATTGCCATTGTATGTGGATGCGAGACATTGGTGGATGTTGTAGGTCCACCTTTTAACATCAGGCTGGGTGTATGTGTTATAGTCTGCCTCGTGGCGGGACTTGGAGTGAATCTTCAGCGCTGCCAGGGCCTGCTCGGGTGTATCAGACGAAATTAGGACGAAGATAGAAAGTTGAAAGACAATACCGGTTGGCAATGATGTCCAGTTGGCCACATACTAGAATCAAGCGCGGCCCCGGGGCTCTTGAATTGAGAGCGCTTTGCAATTGCTAGCGTTTGACCGACGTCTGTAATTAAAATAATTGAAGGTTTCAGCTAGGTTAGATTACGCTACAGCACCATCTTCTTCCATCCAAAATCTGGACTTACTTATTGTAGCAGGTAACCATGGCTTTTTGTGAAGTCAGGGCGTAAGTAGTACCTGTTATTGTTGGGGGTTCTTGACAAGAAAAGTGGGGTCAAAGTTCTCACGATATTGGACGCTTGTTACTCCCGATTGTTGCCCGATTGCGTCGAAGTTTGCAGATGGTCACTCACTCTGGAAGCAATGCAGCATTACGCATCATGGCGTCGACTACATACCGAACAATGTGGCTGAAAATTGAAAAGGTGATACGGTCATACAGACATCTCGGATGTTGGGACTCTCACAGACTTCAAACTACCTGACGCCGATCCTCTCAAAGTCATCGTACTTTCTGCTCCTCCGATCAACTCAGGTTTCCCACGCCTGTCCCGATCCTCAGCCACTGGTTCCGTGAAGGGCGAAATCCCGAGGCCCTATGAGAAGGGGAGTTTCTGTAAAGGATTAGCTCAGCCTGCGATGAGACCCGGCCTCCAACTGGACCAAAAGGCCACAATATTCGGTACGTGTGAATACCGTCGCAGGCGCTATATATGGAGTAATGGTGATCATTACATCGTGGTAGAACTCTCCAACTTGAACGTGGAGTCCTGATTTAAGTAAGTACAAAGACCTCTTTCTTGTCGTGGCTGCGTGGCGACTGGGAGTGCTGACTCATAGACATCTTCTCGAGGTAACCAAACTAAGTCGTTGTGATCCGAGGGGTGAAACCATCAGGGCGCTCTAAATATCTCAAGTCCTGGTTGTCTCAGGGCTCAGAAGCTCTAGTTCTGGTTCTGCGTCTTGACACTTATATGAGCTTGAAGACCAAGAATGATACAAAGCTACACATGAACTGAAATGAGGTTGTACCGAGACGGACCACCTTTGCCACATCGGACTCACATATCCGATTGCGGCCTGAAAAATCCTTTGATCTCAACTAGGCAATGTCGAAGAAACATTGCCTTATCATAGTAGTGGCATCCGAGTCAATAGATTACAGCGTGCTCCCTATATATTCCGTCAAATATATGATTTCAGGTCGACAACTGTCGGGGTGCAAGAATCCCGAGACTCAGACTGCCAATAAGGTTGTGCCACAGCCATTCGGAAGAAAGTGGCTGAAAAGTGTGTACAGATATTCTGGATGTTGGATTGAATCTCACACAGTTCAAGTTACCTGTTACTGATCCATCTGGATTCGAGTCTGTAGTCCTTGTTCTTTTTGCACTGGCATCTCCGAACAATCTTGGATTTCGAGACCATTGAGAATAGTTCCCGTGGCTCATCCTTCCCTTCTTTGAATAAGTTTAGACGGGGATGGACTCCATGGTGAGACTCTCATAGACTTCAAGTTACTCGATGTTGACTGATCCTCTCAAAGTCCTTGTACTTTCTGCCTCTCGGGTTTTTCCCTCCATTGTACCGGTAAATTATTCCCTTTTCTGAATCGTCTGGACGGAGATCGACTGCATGGAATGGTAGAAATCACCAAGCTGATCCGCTCAGGCTACGATTTAAGTAAGTAAGTACAAAGACCTTTCCCGGATCGCGGCTGTGTGGCTACCGGGAGTGCTGACTCAAAGGTTCTTTCTCGAGGTAACAAGGGTGAATCAGCCATACTTGTCCTCACCTGTCGTCTGCAGCGCTACCTAGGTTGTAAGAGAAGATGAGGCTACAGGTAAGCTTCTATCGGGTTAAGAGCGTTCTAAGCTTCTCAAGCCAGTACTCAGGTTGTCGGATGAAACTCGAGTGTCAGTCCTTATTCTGTGACATCATGCGCAATGGTCGTACATGCTGGCAACGAGTTAAATACCTCCATGAGGTGGAATACCCCATTAAAACAACTGCGGAATTCAAAATGGAACGAAGTTGCATCCGAGTCACCATCGCGTTGCCACATCCTCCTCTGACTCGGCGCCGGCCCAGTCCAGTGCCGGTGCTTCCAGTGCAGCTGACTGCGGCGGGAACAATCGTAACAAGGCCACGTTTCTTTGGACTTTGACGCTTCTATAATAGCGACATAAGTATACACGCAAGTACAAGGTCTCAAAGTGAATTGAAAGATAATATGGTGGTACTAGCTAAGGTTCCTAGTTCATTGTCTTCTTTCGAAGTTGAATCGAACTTCGTTCCACTGACCACAGGAGGGGGCCGAGGACTTACTTATCGGCGAGTCGACTAAATCCATGAATTTAGTGCACTCCTCTCAGGGCAATTGTCGGCCACCTCTCTACTGTACCTGAGCCTTACTACCATGTGCTAGAAGCGTACGTCACAGTCCTTAAAATACCCTTGCGCCAGGTGACTCCGAGAACGTCACATAGGAACTTGACAGTACTAAGTGGTAACGGTGGTTCAACGGAGATTCTACATTCAGAATAAGACAATACAGCTGCATCTTGAAGAACCTGACGCCTGACGACTAGGAATATACCGTAACCAGTAGGTTTCATAATTCAGATATTACAGAATAATTGGAAAAACAAAAGAGGAAAAACCAACGTCGCGATCACTAAGAAAATAGTCACTGTTAAAGAAAACGGGGATTTATAATCGAAAATGGTATCATCATCTGGGGGTCCATTTGGTTGAGCACGAGGAGGATGAGTAGTACTACGCAGGCACTTTTCAAGGCGTTGAAGCCTTTGCTGTAAATCCGAAATCAAAAGTCAATATTAATCTCAATAGTCTACGAAGAATGGGGACATGTAAGCACTGTCGACGTACCTCGATACTATTGAAGAAATCAGGACTTGGAGGTGGCTCAGGCTCGGGAGGTAAACGGCTTTCGATACGACTGAGTAGTTCCTGTATGACAAAGTCGTTTCAGCCTTCAGCTCGACCATGACAAGGAGCAGAATAAAATGCTGAAAAAGTTCCGACCTCAATCGATTTCTTGAACGCTAATTCTTTCCGCTGGTTTGCCTCCTGGGGGAACAACGTTAGAATTCAATCTGGACGTATCAAAGCACCAGTTCAAAGCTTACATTAATCTCCATTAACCTCCTATCAAGTTGCTTCTCAATAAGCCTTTCCATCCGACTAATTAACTCATCTGCCCCTGCTCCAGAACCAGTACCGTTGGGGAAACCGGGACCCTGGAGTTGATATCCCCCAGGCAGCTGCATATAATTATTTTGACAAACCACAAAGGAGGAGTTGTGTATTCCGAAACCGGATGCGTTGTTGAATGCTCCGGTAGAGTCAGTGTCACTGGTAGCCGAAGAAGAGAACGACCGTGACGGTGGATATGGATATAGATGATATGAACTCGATGACTGCGTAGTAGCTCTTGAGCCTGATCCTGACTGGACTCGGAGCCGTTTTTCAAGCTCAATGAGCCAGCCCCAGTCATGATGCAGCCAGTGGTCCTGGCGGTGGAGCCAAGTAGTAGTCCTTGGCTCGAGCGTCCATTTCGTTGGAGGACGCGTGAGTCTGTTTAGAGGACCTGATTGACGTAAGACAAGCAAAGGTTTACATCGTCTCGACAGATGCTCCTGTTTGTTCGAAGTTGACGAGAAGAATCGTGATAGTGGAGGTTCAAGTTGTGGCCGTAGGAGGAGCAGCGGAAAAACGAGCAGAGATGCCGCTTCGGGCCCCTGCGATGTGAGTGGTATAGCCCGCACATTGACATTGCGAATGGCTTCACACACTGACGCACTGGCAGAGGGTCCAAGGCTTGCATTGTCTTTATTGATGATGGGGGAAAGATGATGGTGTATAGCTTCGAGTGATGAAGTATCATCCTCGGCTTGGCTGGAGACTTCGATTCTGAGGTAAAAACAGCTAAAAACGTCTGTGACCTGGTAGGAAAGCCCGTTAATCGTGTGCAAATGATAAAGATGTGGGTTACAATAAATAGACAGACTCACGTTTTCACCTCCCTCGACTACTAGCGGGCTCAAAGTTTCTGGAAGATTATTCTGAGTGTCCGCATTGTGAATACTTGATGATCGAGACTTCGAGTACGAAAAGACTTGGAGTCGGCATCGTAAAGATAGCCAGGAGAGACTCAATATGAAATACGAGAAGTGTGCAACCAATGAATCGCCGGAGAATAGCGAGACAAAGAAGACAATGATAACAGCGTAGGTGTATAACTGAGTGAAGGTGAAGTCCTTGAGAACTTCCAAGTTCATCAATCGCGAATGGCGGGCATACTGGAAGATATGACTGGATTCTGCCAGGGATTTGGTAAAAAGTGATGATTCGAGCAAGCTTGGGTCGCGAGAACTACGGCGTACGTATACGAAGAAGAAAAGATCAGTTTGAAGAAGTCCTCAAAATGACTCGATCACTGTTGCGTACTCACATCAGGCGTGATCCGTACTTGCGAGCCGATGAAGAGGAAAGCGATTTATATGCTTTCCGAGTCTGCTTTAGATGTTTTCTGAGAGTTATCGATATGAGGGATGGACCCGAATGAAAGCCGGGAGTGATTAATTCCAATATAGTCTAGGACTACCGCCACCCAAACCGTGGCAGTGAGACTAGGAGGTCGAGCTCGAGAGCACGAAGAACACGGATATAGATGGGAGAAGCGTTCGCTGAAGACACTTCTCCCTGAGTAACACGGAGGTTTTATGGAGTTGGCTGAGGGAAAGATATCAGGATCTTTCGCAAGTTCGACGAGACGCAGTCAAAGGGGAAAAGACCAGAGAGAACGCCAACAGTGCTCAGATTAAATAACTGCACTGCGAAAACCTGTGCACCGAAGCCAATGGCAAAAAGAGCTCTGCTTCATATTAGCTGTAGATACTCAATTGAGTCTTGTGAGCATGTCAATAAGGATGAATGTATTTGTCGAACAACTCATGTTACATCCTTGACCATATTCACGAGTAACTTCTCCCGAATATCAATAAGCTTCATCTGTTTCTCTCTTGCGTTCCAGAGTTCTTGTCTTGCTAGCTCCAAATTCTGCATGCATACAAGGCCGTCAACGTAACGGAATACAGGATAGATTTAAAACGACGCACGGGAGGTAAACCTTTGAACACTTTGATCTTCGCTCTCTTCTCTCTAATCCTGTTCTCTAGAGTTTTTATCCTTTCCCGCTGCTCGACCAAATCCGTTACAGTGACTTCAGGCTCCTCCACTCCATTGCTCTGGATATCCTCCAATTCGTTTCGATATTCTCTAGCTTTCTTGAGAAGGGCTTGTTTCCGTTGTTCGAGCGCTTCTGTAGAATCGGATTCGGTGGTTTGACTTGAGGGTTCGAGTTCTAGCTTCCACCTGAATCACTGTGAATGAAAATCAAAAGGATTTTGGACAGAGTACACACTTGCGTATTAGGTCTCTTTCATATCTAACAGTCGCAAGATGTCTACGCAGTTCTCCTTCGACGAAGGATGCTTGGTTGAGTGACTTCTCTGCGGCAAGCCTTCGCTCAGAGAGATGAAGTATCGACTCCGATAGACTCCAAAATGGTCAGCAAGTCAATTCCTTTCGCTTAGGAACAGAATGGCATACGCGGAAAACGAGACATCATTTGTTCCAAGGGCATCTGCAGCTTCTACCAGAGCTTGTAACCTTTCCTCGGCTTCAGGAGAGAGGGCCAAGTTGCCGAGGTACCGTAGCCCTTGACGCCGCTCATGAGCTTTCTAGAAATACGGAGAAAGTGGAGACTGACCAACTGCTTCGTCAGCCTCCTCTTTGCTAGAATCTTGTAGAAAATCTTGCTTTTTCACCTCCATAGCAGTTTTTTTTTCGGAATTTATCTGCTGTTGCGACCGGGACGGCAATGGTAAGAAGCAAGAAGGACAACCGGCACGGTTGAACCGCTCCGAGGAGCAAAACCTCAAGTCACGACCAATTTTTTTCCGCGACGCGTCACGTACACGTGACCCCAAACCTCTTTTTCAACCACCACTTTGTTGATTCCCTCTTGCACTCGAACTACCATCTACCCCTTGCAGTCGCTGCTTGAAAGTACCTAGAACTTGCTCCCTGTCTCACCCAAACCACCCTAACTCGCATACGACGACGACTGCATTACGTCTTACTCGTCCAAAGGAACGCCTATAGCAGAACAGAATGAAAGTCACCGTCAAGCATTGGCACGCCGTTGCGCAATGGCGCTGGGATACAGGCAACGAAGACGACTCTGGGGATGGAGACGACGTCTGTGGTATATGTCGAGTGGCATACGAAGGTTGTTGTCCTGCATGTAAAGTTCCTGGTGATGATTGTCCGCTGAGTGAGTACTGTCTCAATTCCGTTCATTCAATAGTTCTGATGTGACTGCTCCCATTTAGTATGGGGAGAATGTAGCCATGTCTTTCATATGCATTGTTTGCTGAAGTGGATTGGGACTGCAGCATCGAAGCAGCAGTGTCCTATGGATCGCAGAACATGGGGTGCGTGGTTTACTATCCCAGAAGGATCGTCTTCTCACTTCTCCTTTCTTCTTTTAGTGACTGCCGAGCGGAAAGTCGCCAAAACTCATTCATAGCTTGTAATCTAGCGTGTACGCTGCTATATATACGCACGCATGTAATTGCCCCGAAGACCTCACTTGTATCCATATCCTCCTTGTACACCATTATCCAGCTCTGGTTTCTCCACCTACCTCCCGCCTTCACCCCTTCTCCCTACGTTATACCCATCATCTAAATCCTACTCAACCTCTGTCCCCTATTCTTCACCTCATCCCGCGGAATTCTTGTATTTTCGTCCTGTAATTGGCGCTTTTTTACTTACTCTCGACTTACTCTGATCTCTTCGCATTTACCCTACCTTGCCATTACCAATGACTGGTTGTAGCTCTCTCCCAAATCCCGTCTTATCCTCCAATATAGCCAAGAAACCTCATCACTTTTTCTTCGTCTGCAGCGTGCTTCTGAGACATTGCTTGTTCCTACATGCTATAGCACGCCCTCTGACCACCATTTTGGGTACCCTTCAGACTATTCCCTATCAAGCTCTTTTCAAAGGACCAACAACCCACCTTCATCCTAAGCGCTATATGGCGTTTTCTTGGCGCCTTTGCCGTTAGCCAGTTTCCCGACCTCCGTCCGTCGGTTTCTGATCCGGATTCCCTTTCCCAAAGCCACAGGCACCTGCAGGCATTCGCAGGTACTCGCAAGCAACATGTTAATTACTTCCGCTTTCCGCTTTGCCGGACATAGGCAAGATGTTTGAAATTAAGCGCTGGCCAGGAGTTCGGTAGCTCAAGTCTCCTCGCCGTCTGTTGGTTTACATCAGGGTATGCACTGTCCGCTGAGTCGGCATCTGGAACGATTGAGTACTGAGATGTACAACAGGTATTACAGATAAGTTACGATACTAGCCAATTGCGAGAAACGAGAGCAAGTGCAATGAATGATACACAGTAAGGTCCGTGACAAGAGATACCAAGGAGGGGTCTAATCTATCAACGAATCTGCAGCCATTTCCTGAAGAAGAGACCGAACTTGTCCAACGTCCTCTTGGCGACCTTCTTGTTGTTCTTCGACTTTCCAACATCCCAACACCCAACAAAATATGCATATCCTTAGGCGTAGCTATGCATACCCTCCCAATACTCTCATTCCACGCAATAGCCGTAAACCCCTGCTCCTTGAAATACGGCGAGTCCACCTCGAAACTGCAATACAAATTTGTCGGTCTTGGATACCTCTTTTCTATCACCTCCTCAGTGGTATCATACGGATGTGGGAGTCCATAAGGAAGGTGGAGATATATAGCTCCGGGAATAAGTGGGTTACAATACCGCCTTAGGCCAAGTAGATTGGGTTCGCCGGTTTATCGTCTTCGGGTACGATGTAAATCAACGCTCGATGGACACCTGCGATGACTCGCCGCGTACCCACGGGATCGCTGTAGTGCGTCGATTGACGTATGAGCCAATCCGTGGTACTTATATTTCCACTCTCCAATCGCAAAGCTACGACGTTGCCCATTTGGGAGCACCATTGGATTAAATTGGCTTGCTCGGGTACCGGTCCTGATGTAGATGGAAATAGGAGGTGGAAATGCCCTGACTACTCTGGCTCTGACTCTGGGGTTGGGATTGCCAATAAGTGAGGTGAGGACTCGCATACCGGTTATTCCGTGTTCGGGAAGAGGGTATAAGTCGGCTGTGCGTGTGTCGGTGGTGTGGGTTCCCCAATTGGCGGTATAGATGATACTGGTGGCGAGGATTTAGTTTTGCGATGCGAGGACGCGGAAGGCCAAGATTTTTCTGGAGCTGTGGAATCGATGGACGTGTCAGTTGGTAGAGTTCTTGCAGTAGAAAAAGCGAAAACACGATGGGAAGAGTCATGGCCTCTGGCCTCTGTATCTATCCCTCCCAGCGTAAGACATGATACATCTGGTAAGTTCATGACCTGGCAGTTTGCACTTCATTCAGTTCAGTGATAATTTTGTAGTAAGTAATTTTCAGATTCCTCAAGAGTGAGTGAGTATCCTGACTCCGCTGCCACTGTGGCCAACGGGATTCTTGATATTCTGGCGCAGACTTGGACGAATCATGTGCAACTTGCTCGATCGACTCTGAGGAACAGCCAGCTTCATTTAGAATTAGGTGACATACATGGCCAACGCTGAACGTTCGCAGCAATCGTTCAAATTAATCCTGCTTCAAATACATTAGAGTATTCAAACTATATATATGCTAATTTTGAAAGCAAAACGATATTGTCGTACAGTCGTATTTTTTGACCACATCGTGATTCGTAAATGTGGGTCCATGACCGTGACAATGATTGGATATATATTGATGATAGAGTAGACTTCAGTAGAGAGAGAGAGCAGCAGAAGATTGACTGACACGCGTTCGTTTTCATTGACGGCTGTGATATACCCGGATCTGAACGGTAAGTCGAAACTTGATCGCGAATTAGAAGGATAGTGGTATACAGTATGCATATGACATTATGTACGGCTACGCACGAGATTCCTCGCAGAGAAGAAGGAAAGACAGGAGAGATGGAAATCTTCATTTAACATTTAAACGAAATCCCAGGTAACACCAGTAATCCTCCCAACCGAAGGATCGGCAAGCTGGTTGAATGCAGCGGGAGAAAGGTCGAGATCTTGGAGAGCGCAGCCAGTGCATCTGTCGACGATCGGGGGCGAGAATTTACCGTGTCGCACCAGCGTGCCACCACCGTGCCAGTGCCGTGTCAGCGTGCCACCGATGTGTCATCAGATTTAGCCGAGCCCCAGCTCAGGCACGCCGCCGATCTTCGGTCTCGAGCCACGTTGAGCTTGTTTGAGCCGTCGATCGCAACTCCTTGTGGTTTTCGTATAGCGGCTGGATAGGTAAGTTGTATTCTAAGTGTAGTAGAAAGTATGTAGACCTTAAGTACTAATATTATTTCAATTTGCCCAATCAATATGCGGACGTTGTACCCCCCGATGCTCAGGAGTAACCTATGTTATTTTGATTTTGATTTTCAGTTTCTCTCTGCGCTGCGCAACGTATTCGGGGCTACGTTAAGCGTCCAAATTGATGGCATTCAGCCGCAGTATATAATAGGCTTTTAAACGTAGTTGTGCTGCTTTCACTCGCCCCCCCGAAAAAGACAAAGTCTGTGCCGCTTTTGCAAAAATCTACTGTGCAGGTCCTAGTTAGCGTTACCTTTAGCTTTACACATCTATGTATATTCAAATGTCTACAGGTTCTGTGTGCGCAATATGGACCTGAGCCGTATATTAAATGCGACTGACTGGGATCCGAGAGCGAGTATACAAAATGGTATGTAGATGTGTTAAAATTTTTGACTCTGTGCGCCAATAGATTCAAACATGGTTATAGAAGCTCGCTCAGGGTCATCTTCTCTGCCTACACATTTCACCAGTGACAGCAGTAATACTACACACTCTTGTGAGAACTATGACATTACATTTATACTCATATATTGACTTACTTAAATAATTCTAGCTAATAATGATATTCTTCACCCTCAAATGCACAAGATACCAATGTACCAAAATGGTTTGTAAACATCAAAACTTTTGGCCTACAAAAATAACTATGGATAATCAGGGAAACTTGTGGCTTTTGAACTAGTTCCTACTAGTGTCAGTGCCAATGCATTGCAACAATCAAGTCAAGATTCCCAGCCCATCAAGCTGTCCTTAGAGGCCATGCATACTGATGTTGTACAGCTTCAACTGTATCCTCGAGGTATGTATTTTCTGTACAAAATAATCAAGTTATCATACACTCATGTTGTAAAATCAGGACTTTTTACCTCAACTCAAAATCCCATTGTCAACCCAAGCACAATCCACACCATTTCTCAAAATCCAGTTATTAATCCACCAAATTCATCCAATATTATTTCACAAAAGCCTATTATCAATCCTCCAGAGCCTCGTATGTCTCAATCTAGAGTAATTTCCATTTGAATAGTCACTGATCATTGCACATATTATATGTTATATAGACAGTGTAAATGTGCAAGGTTCCAATACCAATCCTGCATCACGAGAGCCCCCAAAAACAGTCCCACCACATAGTATGTAGTCATTTTCTCCTTGACAGGAAAGACTTGAATGCTAAAAATTTTAGGAGATATGGTTGGTCAGCCACCCAAACAAAACATACCACCTGTTGTCCAGCACAACCCAATCGCTACTAAATCAGGACCAACATTCACATGGGCACCAATTGACCTCACCAACCCAGCAAAATTGACTGCATTCGTTCCTTTGAATCCACAACCTGTTCGTGAATGTCGACAAAACCGAGATGCTGATGCTATGTTCACTTCTCTGGATCACATGGAATGGAACGGCTGGCCCAATGGTGTCTTTGCCCTTGACTGTACTCATGCACAATATGAAGCCACCAAGAAACTCATGGTGCATTGGGCCTGTTCAAATAGTGGTGGAAGCAACTGCAAAGGTTCTTATGATGCTGATACTGTTGGAGGTGGATGGGAGAGTGTGCGCAGATGCTTGGGGGTGTTTCAGTGCACTCAAGAATCTTGCAAGGTTATCACACGGCCACAGACACACAAGGATATCTCATGGCAGCTTACAAACTGCCAGTGCTCATGTGGTGCCTCTCTTTCCCATGTGAAGTGCCCTTCCATTGCATATATCATCACCTGGGGACGAGTGGATGGTGAAAGGAGCACCCAAAGATACAGATATATCAATGGGCTGCCCCATACACATAGCCGTCATTCCCGAGTTCTACATCTGACTGCCAAAGAGGAAGCCAATATCGGAGAGCTTGTTGAAAACAATGCCACCAAAAAACCTCTGGAGCTTCTCGTTGACCAAAAGACTGCAACTGGATATAAGCCTGGAGCCGCTTCTATTGCTCATGCAGCAAACAACCCTGCATCTTGGAGATACCGCTTGCGTGAAATACGAGGTGCTTTGAAATTGGAAAACGGTCATACTTTCCTTGCCCAGTTCCAGGCCTGGAAGCAACGCTACGAAGGATATGTTCATATGCATGTCTGCACTGTTGGTTTTGAACCAATTACTGTCATTTCCTTCAACACAGACTGGCAGCGAGACCAGCTCCTGCCAAAAGATGCACTCACACTTTGTCTGGCACCATTGGAGGGGCTTCTCACTGATGGCGCACATAAATTCTGGTCTGCTCCAAATGCAATCCTGATCATCACTTCCGCATTTTCCCCTGTTGCCAATCTTTGGGTTCCTGGAATGTTCAGCTTTGCAGATGGTGCTACAACAGAGCACTATAAATATCATTTCATTGCTGTGTTCCAGAGTATTGCTGAGGGGGCATTAGCAAAGAACATAGAGATTACAGATGTAATGTTTGCTATGGTAAGTGATATCCACTATTTTAATATAGTATGATAGCTGAAGTCCAACACAGGTCGTGGACTTTAGTGATGCTCAGCGCCAGGGATTTGTGATTGCATTTTGCGATTTCCTATTCCAGGTTGAAAATGGACGGCGGTCTATTGAAGAGCTTCGGCAGGCTGCACAAACCTTGTTAAAAGGTTGCGAGTATCATTATGATAAATCAGTCACTCGTGTCGCACGTATTGGAGAGGTTGTATCATCTGATACCAAGGCCACCTTCAAAGAACTATGCCAAATGCTCCGAACAACCAACGATGAAGACCAGTACAAGACCACAATTGCAACAATTCGTCAGAGATGGCCCAAAGTAACACCTTGGCTTGATTGGTGGCAAGCCCCAGAGCATGCCAGGATGATATTTCCTGCATGCAGAACAATGGATCCAAATCTTGCTGCTAGACTTCCAAGTACGACAAATGGTGAAGAGGCACTGCATCCCATCATCTACCAAATTGCGGGGAAAAGCAATGATTTAGTTGCAGGTTTTGAAGGACTAGTTCAGGTGGAAAAGTATCACCACAATTTGCATGATGTAGCTTCATGTATGTATTTCTATCTTCTGGACTTTTTCAGGATATTTACCATTACTGCAGATGGTATGCCAATCCGATATGGTACATCTAAACATCAAAAACAACAGCTCATTACATCCTATCTTCCTGTTCCAACTCAGTCCAAACCCACACATCCTGTCTCTTCCCCGTTCAAGCGAAACCAAACCACCATGAAGGAGGGCAGAGGGCCAGACACTCAAGCAGATCTGCGAGCTGGAACTAGAAAGCGCAAAACTGCCTTTGCAGATCCATCTGAAATGGATCCTGCCACTCCTTCTAAGAAGACTAGACAGACTTCTTCAAAACACACCCAATTTCCTGCTAGCCAAATCAGCCTTGTCACTTCCCCCTCCAAGTCTCAACCATTGCCAGCCTTCCTGGGTCACACTGTTGACATCAAGCAGGTCAAGGAACTTCCATCTTTTCCTTGGAATCAGAATTCTTGCTGGCTTGATGCAAGTCTTCATGCACTGTCTAGTGCCTTTCTACTTCATCCTCAAGCCTGGCAAGACTTTTCCACCCTTGCTGCTGTTGAGTCACAAAGTGATTCCCCTTCCCATGCCTTTCGGCTGCATGCCATACTACATGCACAGAGACAGTGGCCAGTCTCTGCATTTCAAGGCTCTGATCATGGTCATGCAAAACAATTGGAAACACTGCGAGACAACTTCCGAGTGTATTTATCTGAGAACAGCTTGCTAGATTATGGCATACATGAGTATCAGTCTCCCTGGGTATGATCTCACTGCTTATATATGTACACAAGGTTTCTGATGACAGTAATTATAGAGCTGGTATAATTCTGTGATAGCCCAATCACGATCTTCATCTTCCTACAGCCAGTTTTTTGCTGCAGTGAAACAGACTCTCTGGAGCTGTGAAACTTCAAACAATACACACTACAGGATTGAAAAACCACGATTTCAACATATTCCGAGTGGGCCGTTTGTCCAGGACAATCATCGCTATAATAAAAAAATCAAAGATTGGATGCAGCAGCTTACTCAGCTTCAGAAGGCTATGAAGACAGACCCATATGGATACTGCTGGCGGAACAAAAACGTTGGAGAGGAGCACATTTACTTTTGTCCTGCAGGAGCTTTGGAGATGGAATTCTGGATATCCATTCCAGTTGTGTTGATCATTGAATCAGCAGCCGAGCATGGAAAGGCGCCACCTAATTGGGACTATCCAAAGTTGCTTTATCCCAAGACAAAACGGGATGGAGAGCTGCATGGGATGGTCTATGAGATGGCTAGCCGAATCTTTTCAAATCAGACTCATTTCATTTGCCATAGTCTTGTTGCAATGCCAACTCGTAATTCTGCTGTCTTCACTTATGACAGCATGATCAAGCAGGGTTACAGCCAGTACAATAAAGCAGGGGCAGAGCGGTTGCTGTATGGCTCAGAGCCAGAGTGTCCTGCAGGATATTCCACACACTCAGTAGTGTATATACTAAAAGGAGGGGCACTAGCACAACAAAAGTTCCAGGAGCGGCAGTTTGATGATGCTCAGAAGATGATGAATGTGGTTTTGAATGTAGAAGAAGTGGGCTTTGTAGAGAGAGCAAATGTTCGGGAATTATCAGCAGCTGAGAAAGCAGTATGGAGCAATAATAGGACTGCACGCGAGTTTGAGATAGGTGCTGTTTTTAATCTCTTACTGAAACATCATATTCTCATTGCAATGATTTGCAGCAGGCGCATCGGTTGTGGATGCAGTGAAGGATAGAATGGATGTTGAAGATACCAAGGTTAGTACAACATTCTTTGTTTTGTAGCCATGGTTCTGAGACAATTGTTTCTGTGCATTCTCAGCTCAAAGATCTCCAAGAACTGTCTGGTGTAAGACATGATTTTCAAACAATGGAAACATTATGGCAAGATCAGGTCACTTGATATATTCTGCGGTCATAAATTCAATCACTGACTTGGTCTATATCAGGATAAGACACTTGGGTCAACATTTCTTGAGGAACAAGATATCCAGAATCTCAGGAACACTCAAGTGGATGGTCACATTATAGATGCATACTTCTCTATTTATTACCGCAAAGCGGGCCAACAACTTGGACTCTACATCTTGCCAGCTATAGACAGGTACAAAAGGAATGAGTTGGCAGCATCAAAGGATCAGCACAAAATGCTTTATGAAATGGGTGAAAGCTGTGGTGTAATATTTCTTGACATGACTTCTGGAAATATCACTGATTATATTCATCTAGCTATGGGCTGATAAATCTCCAAAAGGGATTGTGCTTCCAATGTTTGTGGATGATCATTGGATTGTTGGTACTGCAGATCTCACTTCACACAATATTGAGATATACACTACAGCATTCAAGAATTATGGTGCTCAAAGCCCTTATCGAGACATTCTTAAAGTAAGTATTTACAGCATACTCTCAGACCAAACAGTAGATTAAGTTCATGCTAGATTATGAAGTCTTGGATCAATTATGGATCACAAAATGTCCATGATTTTTATCCTGCTTTTCGTGAATGGAAGGTTGAAGTCCATGTGAGTACTCTGAATTTTCTGTGTATACTTCACTTCTTGACAGGATTTTCTTAAAGTATCACACTGATCTTCCAGATCTGACAGTCAGTGGTGTCTATGTTATTGGAGTTATTCTTCTTGTGGTTGTGAGTGGCTGTCAACCAGATCAAATTCAAGAAATTTTGGATCCCAGAATGCTGCCTCTGGTAGCTGCAGAGATAATGAGCCAGTTCCTTGACAATGCTATCAAAGTTCCACCATTGGAACCAGAGGCTGGAATACATTTCAATATGTAAGATACCATTTGTGTTCACCTTCAAGCCAAATGCCTCAAATTTCTTTTTCAGACAATCAAACCTACTGGATACCAGGAGAAGCAAAAGACTGCAGGCCAAATTGGAAGCTGAACCACATTCCCTGAGGATGCAGAGCAAGGAGAATATCCAGACATTTAAATTGGGGAAAGGATCATACTATTGGGAAGAAATCAATGATGGTTGATTCTGTTATGAAGCTCTAAATTCCAAATAAAACAATATTGTCATAAAGTATTCTACTAACAAAGTGATATTGTACTCCTGAGAGAGTGTGAGGTAAAAAGTCAAGTAATAGGTTGGTCAGTGGAGCCAAGTATTAGCGGTAATTATGACTCCTCTGAGATGACAGAAGATAATACTGTAAGAGGACAATTTCTTGATTTCTACCCTCAGGAGCTATTCACCTCGGCTGAACAGTGATTTATTGTATAGACCATGTCCTCTCCCTATGTTTACACCACCTCACATAGCACTGAACCTTTTGGATGCTGAGCAGTTGCAAATGTAAGGGGACAGTTTCTTTGTTCAACATAGGAACATTATCTTCTTGGCTTCTGGAGTCTCTTTTGCCATCATGCCCTTACTCCAAATTTAATTTCTACCTGTTGGATGGATTCCCATCTCCTCTGAAAATTTGATTTTGAGAGGGAATGTTCACTACAACTGCTTTTATAAGACTTTCTGTAAGGAGACAATTTTCTGTTTCTTCCCTATGTCCTTTGAAACTAAATTAACAGATTGAATGAAATAGTATAGTACTTATACTGGTTTGGATAAGTTGAAATTAACTATTTGTAGGAAATGGAATTTACTGGGTTAGCTAAATAAGTTGCTGTAAATATACTGGTTTTCGTCTACGCGCTTCCTTTCGGATTGCCTCAAATACTTTCTTTCCCCTCTCCTTATCTGCCTTGGATTCCATGACACGTATTAACCAGCTGGGATGAAGCACCAGCGGGGTATTTGTCATTCTCTCCTGCCGGTCACTTCCAGTGAAATCAACACCACGAACAATAAAATGAGACTCTCCACCGACAACACAATAGTACACTCGTTGAACAAGCAAACCTGTGTGTTCACCAACAATGATAACCATAAGTCCTTGCTCAGTATGAGCAGAAGGCCATTGAAGTGGTCCACAGATATTGGCTGGTACAACACCAAGGCGAGGTCGGTGAGTGTTGAAGATTGCACCATCTGATACATGAACCCAGGCCTTTGCTTTTGGCTCCAATAAGCTGACTTCCAAGGTCAACCCATTTAGACGTGGATTGAGAATCCAGTGCTTGTAGAAATTCTTTGAGAATAGCATAAAATATAAAAGAATGAGTACTCACAGTGATTTCAGGCTGAGAGTCATATTGGTCAGGAGTCCATGGAGCAGCAGCAGTATTAAGGCTGTCGACATTGATGTCAGAAGGAATGGGTGTAGTACTCCGTGGAACATTGATTGGAGCAGGCCAGCATTCAGGAGAATAAGGAACTTCACAAGGCATACAACAATAACCAGGGCGAAGTGAATATCCTTCGTGATAGTGCTGTAGCGGATCAATGTCATCTAGTGGCTGAAAATGACTGGAAGAGAGATAAGTTACATGAAGATCACATAGAGTACACACTTACTCAACATGACGTACATGGTCATAATCTAAGTTGATGCTTGGACAGACCTGGATGCCAAATTTCTGAAGCTCAACACAGAGTTGCAAGCCACTGTAATTTGGAAATGGTCGAACATCACGAACGATACCTCTGTATCCCTTCTCGCTACCCTTGACAACATAGACATGCTGTCCAATCCAAGGTGTTCGGCCAATATTCATAGGCAGTACGAGTATGTAGATTGTATGAGAACTGATTTGCGTTATGAAGAAAAGGCTGAGAGTGCGTGAAAAGGGTAAAAGAAACCGATCAATGAGCTTGCTATATTAAATGCGTCGGGCATTTGCTCGCCCGCACCTGATGCGGATGGCCCGCACATATGACATCACAGTCCAGTTTACGCTGGCACGCTGGCGACACGGCAGTGGCACGTCACCGGCACGCCAGGTGGCACGTCAGTCCAATCACTGCCGTGCCACCCCGATAGATCTGCGTGTCGCCCGATGGATCAGGTCATACATTTTCGAAAGTTCAGAGTATAAATCTTACATTACTTAGATATATCCTACACTGGTACGTTATACATGGTTTATACACCTCTATTGTCTACTAATACAACTTGAAATTTCCAGTATACTATTACTATACATTCAGATTGTACATACATTTATGAAAACGACACGCCGACACGCCATAACGGCACGGCGGCAAGCCAGGGCGACACGGTAAATTCTACATACCGGTCGACGATGGTGACTTGGATGGTTTTTCCGCCGGCTGGTGTGAAGAGATTTGAGTTGATATACCGTTGATGCTATAAGAAGCACTTACAGGATACGCTAATCGCCCTGCCACAGAGTGGGTTACTATGTAAAGAGAAAGAAAAAACGTAGCATCGCGTTAGTGATTGCAGTGCGAGACTCGGCAGTAGACGGGCGTGGACGTCGATGGAGACAAGACTTACAGGTTGGGGTTAGGTGTGGCACCGCTATATTAAAGAAAGAGAATATTATTAGGCACTTGTATCTTCGAGTATGTATCTGTATGAATGACTCTACTCACGGGAAGCTATCAAAGAACTGCTCAGAAACCGCAGCAATCATATCGCTTTCGGTGTTTGTAATACCACAGGCGCCGAGTCCGGGGGTGTAGAATGTCGCTGAGTAATCAAATTTATAACGAATCCGAGCCGGAGTCGGTTGAGATGGTAGAAGGGAGGATTCAGTGAGTATAAGTAAGGAGCAGGAAGACAAAGAAGTTGAAAGGGTTCTACGTACCGTCACCGACATTAGTACGACGCATGAGAGAAGCAGGAGAAGGAGCAGCCTGGGCAGTCATTGCCATAGTGATAATTGTGGCAGCGGCAGCGATTTGAGAGAATTTGGCGAACATGGTCGAAGATGTAGACGAACAAAGTTGAAGGATTGATACAACGAAGGGATGGAGAGTGTGTGAAAGTGAATGTATGAAGCCTCTTCGAGAGGGATAGAAGCTGAAGAAGATCAAAGTCCGAAGGGAAGGTAGCTGAGGAATTAGGCACAAAACATCGAGCTTTTTATACTCGAAGATCAGTCAAGGCTCAAGAACGATCAAACCATATGGGTATCCAGACGAGTCGTCGTCAATAGGTTTCCAACTTACCGTGTATTTGGCCGACTCAGAGGTTTCGGTATGTAAAATGGTAGAATATGGTACTGCGGTGCGGTACCGATGGTAAATGAACAAAAGTATTTTTACTTCAGTTCCCATTAGAACAGATAAAGATCACTGAAAAGCAGTAGATAAATACCGCATGAATCCCAGTGAATACCATCCAGAGTAGTAGTATGCATAGACCGAAGGTAAGCGTAGCATTTGAGCTAAGGTGAGCAGCGAGCGCATTGTCCAAAACGAAATTTGAACTCGATTGAGAATACATACATGAAACAGTACCATCAGTACTACAGACATGCTGCCTTGGTATGGATGGTAATTTCGGACGCTTTTGATGCACTGGATGGATCAGCCTCATTAAGTCATCCGTTGAACGTTGCTAAGTAAGTTCGGTAAATGCGAAGCACTACCAATATGTAGTACCACAGGAGTGATCACTATAGCGATCCTTTGAGTTGCGATTGAACAACATTGCAAACATCGAGGGACGCGCGTCTTTGACAAGGCTTCAGGTTGCAAGGCGTGAAGGTGGAGCTACGAGGCTGTCAGTGTTTGGTTCATGGTGCATATGCGTGAATGTCCGTGAGTGTTGTAGACATAGGACGGGAGAGACGGGAGAGACGACCGAGGATTCAGAAAGTTGAAACAGTACTAAGGCTTGATCCAGGTAGGGACATCAGGATGAGAGCAAGTTGAGATTCAGAATGTCCCAGATTTAAGCTAGAAGAACCTGCCCGTTTAAAATTTGAGGTACAGACTCGCTTGACTAAGAGTCAAAAACAGCTAGAAAACGAAGGTGAAAAGAAGACAGATCCTATAGTGACAAAGCTATCAGACAGACATGTTCCGAGTCCGTTTCGTCACGGTGATTCTTAATTCCTACTGAATATACATACTAGGCATAGCCATGCTAGGAAGGGAAGGTAGAGAGAGGTCAGTTGGTAGTAGAACTTAGAGGAAAGGAATGCGAAAAAAAAGATACATACTAGTAGCACAGATGAGCGCTCAGATTGCAAAGTATCTCCTCATAACACGAGTCCCGTGCGCTCCAAATCGTCATGAGGCGGTTAACTCTGCCCTCCAACTTCTCAAAGAACTCAACTCCGACCGTGACTCCGAGACAAAGAAAGACGGAGATTGGCAAAAGGATGGGATGTAGATGAGACATACAACGTGCTTGGATAGTTGTTCAAGTAGGTTATCTTTAAATGCGTATGCGTACATGCAGGAACTCCGGACGCCATGAAGAATCACGGTAGAAAAATATTGGATGAGAGTGGGAAAGCAGAAAAGATAAAAGGAAGGAAGAAATGTCACACATCACGAAAAGAAAGAATACAAGAAATGGAGATAATTCCACCGGCAGAAGAAAGGGAAAACAGAAACGAAAAGGAAGAGCAGGAGAACAGACTTACCATAGAATTGATGCGCACCTACAGACGTCTCATGGACGCTTGAGCAATCGTACGCGTAGCGTCGGCCAACATTGAAAATTTAAAGAGAAACCAACGAGTCGCAGCACTAGGAACGGTTGCTGACGAAATTGGAGCAAGAAGCATATCTACATGCTCTAGAGGCTCACTACAGTGAGGCTCTCGAGTCCTTTTATTCCGACCCTCTTGATGCGTCAGAAGAGCTACTAGTAAGGAAGGTGTCACAGACAGATACGTATACCTTTCCTTCAAATTCATTCGGTACCAGTTATAACACTGACGGTTCTGTAAGTGCACTGAGCTGACAGCTAGTACAACAGAACATAAATTTCAGGTCACCAAGTGTTAATGAAGATGACACACACCTTGTTTCCCTCAGCCTGATTAATCATGAAATCGCCGTTGCGACGAGTCGACGACCGTGTCATGACCACTGTGTAAAGGCGATATGATGGTAAGAGGACAAGGCTGAGCGGGTTTTGCCGGAATAGCCTACTCCGAGTCTCCGACACTTTGAGTTGAAATAGCCAATCGACTAGCGAAGGCAGTCAGGGATTTCGACACCTGCTGCCTTAGCTGAGCTATACTTATTATTCCCAGATACAAATCAGAAAGAGAATACAACTTTATGCAAAATTATGCTTGCTATGCCCTGTAACAAAAGCTATACTTAAACTCATTCATCCCATGGTGAATCATTGGGGGTTCCCCTATTCGAACGCGAGTCTTGCATATTGGACAATCATACAGAGAAATTATATGTACCTCCGACGTTTTGTAGCCAAAGAGCTTGACTGAGGCGCACGAGAAGAATGAATACATCCGACAAGGAAGAGGCGGGAAATTCAAATTTATTGAAAAGGGAAAGAGGCGGGACGAGTAATTTCAAATTAGAATAGGGATACAACCTGGCCATGCCATTTTGTGCTGCTGTCACAGCTTGAGATATAAAAACGACCAAAATATCTGATCAACAGAGCATGGGGGTACCGCGGATACACCGCTCCGGAAAAGGGTTCTCCGATGTGGGGGTACTCTCCGTCGAGCCACGGACTGGTTTAGCAGGGTATTTTTGACAACTTCAGTCTGCTGCTCTCCCAGCTGAGCTATATCCCATGCTAAAGAATGATAACGAGCAGTTTCTATCCAAGAAAAGGGATACACGGAATGAGAGTGCAAAGAAGAGGAGGGGGAAGATCTAACAGGGGGAATTTGGATGTTGGATGTTGGATGCGTACATTGGACAGTGATCGGCGGTACCGAAGTGATCGATCGAGACCTAGGAAGCGGAAGTATTTCAATGGAAGAGGCCGGCGGGCGGTTCGATCTCATTCTTGATTCCTCAAAGATTCTTGGTGGAGAAAAATCGAGAGTATCGCTCAGCTGAAGGAATCCTTCCTCTTTTAACCAACATCAGCCGAACGGACGGATGCTATGCGACTGTCGATTGCAATTTCAATTTTCAAAGAACCACACTGAACGTCGAACGAACGTCTGTATATATATGTAGCAGATACTCTATATCTACATCTACATATAGTGGCAATGGTTGAATATATATCGATGATACGCAGGTGGGTAACCGTGGGTTAAGTTAAGTGATCAGCAAGATGTTAGCCAGTAGTCATAAATCATAACAAGTCTGTACAGTTCTAGTAGAAAAACGTCATGAGAAATCAGAGTCACTGTGCGTCAGGATAATCCGAGTACCCCTTCTTCAAATCCTCCTTCAACTTTGCCAAGTTCTCCCCCTTCATCAAATCCTCGTCATGGGGATACGGTGGGTAATACCCCTGCAACCCCAACATGTCCAGCTTGTCAAACCCAGCGACCGGCTTTCCTAGTTCAACCCTCTTCGCCAAGTCCGGGTTCATGATCCAGGGGATGCCGTAGAAGATAGCTGAACCGGGATTCTTATCGACGAACTGCGCTCCTTCCTCCAAAGTAAACCCAGAGTTGGGAATAAAGACAGTCTTGGGGTTCTTGATGAGGTGTGCATACATCTCGACGACGTCGTGAACGGCGGCGGTTTTGAGAGGATCAAGCATCGGGTTGTAGCGCATCAGAGAGATATATCCAATGCCTAGCTTGTCGATATCGGTGATCAGGGAGGAGTAGGTTTTGACTGTCTCCTCCAGAGGCATATCTATGTAGGTTGAATGAGTAAATGTAATGTCGCATGGTAAACCGACGCCTAGGACCAATTTGTATACTCACCACAATCATTAAGTCCACCTGGAGGATTCAGCTTGATACCCACTCTCTCCGGTCCCCAGACATCAATCACCTCCTTCAGCACCTCCAAAGTGAATCTCATCCTATTCTCCAACGATCCTCCGTAAGCGTCCGTTCTCTTATTCGAGTTGGACGACAAAAACTGAGCTAGAAGGTACCCCCCGGCTCCGTGAAGCTCTACACCGTCGAAAACCAGCGTTCTTCGCATTGACAGCAGCTTTCTTGAGCAAAGCGATGAGCTTTTTGGGGTCGTCGATTGCAGTGGGCTAGTGATATATTATAGGGGAATGGACGTTAGGAAAGCAGGAATCAATGGGGAGAGCAGAAACGCATGCGTACAGTAACATAACCAGTATCTGGTTTACCAGGGATATGCCTAAACTTGCCACCACGAGCAGCAATAGCAGAAGGGGCGTAGACCGGTTCACCAGAAGCAATTTGCTCCGGAGCGTCGGGATGGGAAATTCGACCAGCTACAGGACAGTGTGCTTGGTGTTCAGAAAGATCGCCAAGGTCCGAATACAAGAGACTTACTGTGCCAGAGCTATTTAACAGGAAGAACGGACAATTTTCATCAGAACTCGAGTTTGAAAGAAGACTAAACTCTTCCTACTTACCTGCGCATACATCAAACTACCTTCAGCATGGACAACATCGGTGACCTTCTTCCATCCTTGAACTTGCTCTTGAGACCAAATTCCAGGGGCGTGAGGCCATTCTGTTCTACATTGAAAATATCAAACTCACGTTAGTAAACCTCCTCGTTTGCTCTGAACGAATATGTACTCACCCTTGTTGAGCGACCAAAACCCCTTCAGTAACAATAAGCCCGGCGCTCCTGGCGCGTTGCCGATAATACTCAACAAGCAGTTCATTAGGAACGTTCGTAGGTACCGTCCGATTTCTCGTCAGAGCAGACATGAAGATTCTGTTCCGAGTGGTGTATGGACCCAGTTGGAGGGGTTTAAGAAGAGAGGAGAGGTTTGTGGCGGTAGACATGTTGATAACTGTATCAAATCGATATCCAAGTGAGATGTGAGTTTAGTTGGTTAGGTATCGAAAGCTTGAAACCGAGCGAGGCTTTATACCTATGAAAAACTTGAGCGGCAGTTTGATCAGCGCTGTAAGTATACAAGCTCGTAGCGTAGGTTGTACGCGTACCCCCTAAGTAAGTATGATTGACAAAGAATGTAAAATGATTATCCATCCGTGATCAGCTTTTGAAGGCACCTATTGGGCACAATACGAAAGCTTATAAAGCCACAGAGTAGATATCCTGAGCCACTGCGGACATCAAACTGTTTGCATGTTGCGGAAACGCTAACACACCAAAACGCCAATTTATCCATCGAGCGGATAGGTGAACTGATAGTAGGCATCATGAAACGAAAACGGTCTGTAAATTAGATAAAAGTATAAATATATATTTGCACAGTAAGCTGATATATTTGGACATCTTTCAGTTACGAGGCCTTTAGGCTGAGTTAATTTATGTCGTAGCGACCTCCCAGATCTTTTCCACGGGTTCAAATTCCCACCCCTGTTCGTTGGCGCTCGTCAAGCGCTCATCTGGAATCGTCGAGACCCATGACGTCATTCACGGCATCCTCGGGGTAACGCGAGGCCCTTAGGGCCGTCCTTCCTGACAACCGAAATGTCTAGACTCGGTCTGGACTGGGTCCAAAGACCGTTTGACGTCGATACATCATCACTGCGTCAAGTACCTCTCTCGGTCTGCAATCGTCGCATCCATTCCTCAGACTCCTCCTGACTTATCATCAGTGCCCAGTAGAAGAGCCGACGTACAGGTTTACTCAATACTATGTGTTTTCTCTTATCTAGGCTCTACATGGAAGATATAACGTATTATATGAAAGTGATTCTTGCTGCTGGGGCCTCGTAACTTGCCATGCGAAGCAGTGGCCCCTTACCCCAGTATATCTGATTGGGGAGTAGACACATTTTGTATCAAATCCATTCTCGTTTCCAGATGTCTATCAGTTCCGCTCGACGGATAAATTGGCGTTTTTGGTGTGTAAGCTATGACAGCAGATTTCGGACAAAAATACTATTGTCAGGTTACGTCAGTCGTGAGTTGAAAGTCGTAAGTTATAAGTTATATTAGCTCCCTGACAAATGCGTGGTCTGGTCCCGACAGATACCAAATGACCATCCTCAGTAATGCCAAAGCTACGCATGTCAAAGCTCTCATACTGGTCTCTTTCAAAGTCCTATATCCTAGTTAATAGTCCGCGCGGCTTATTAGTACTGATACCTGACATCCGCAATCCGGACCTTCCCCCGGAGATCCAATCATAGACCGTAGGTAGCTCTGCACCAGCGGAATCTCGATATTGGGCAGTTTCTTGACAATGGTGCGGTGGGTGTTTGCATTGCCTTTTGTGCATCTCTACGCCATGAGTTATGCAGCCCCTATCCACAATATTTCCCATTTATTTTCTCACGCGTCTCGACCAACTGCCATCCTCCTGGTGAAATTTCTCCAGCCTCATTTTGTTCTTCTGCCACCTCATTTTATTGATTTTGAGTTGAAAGTGATTATTCTCACTCTTTATGACTCAAATTGACTCACAATAGTAGTATATAACTGTGGAACTACATACCTGGACTTTAGCCTAGTTATTTTATTCGCGTACCTACCTTGTAGCTCAAAAAGAGTCTTTATATCACTAGATTTACCTTTGAGATAGGCATAGGATCCTCAGAAACCTAAATATGAACATCCCATATTTTTATCCGTGCACTTTCATTGCGATTTCGCCGACTACGCCAACTGTGGCTGAATGACGTGTCAGCGACTTGCTATGAAAGTCTTGGGGTCGAAACGTCATATTGCACACAGGTTCTTTCAATGGCAGTGCACCTGAGCTTCTACGTTACTTTGAACAGGACATTTGGTATGATCCTTGATAGAACCATAGATGATAATAGACGGTTTGCGCTACGCGGCCACGTGCGAAATCCGCGTTGCGCTTTTCGGACCGACCAAAAATGACGGTGCATATAAGGCTTGTTTTGCGCTTGGGACTGATCCCTCATGGGCATATAACGACCCGCTGAACTCTATAGCCCCCCACAAGCACTATATCCATGGAAGAATATTCGCTGCAGCAGAGTATACTGTACTATCTCAATCAATTCGCGACGGGGTTGTGACTGTGACCCCGTCTCGCAAAATTTTTTTTTTGCGATTCTAGCTGAGTGACCTGTTTCTAGCCGTTTTTGGTAGATTTTTAGTGACCGTTTGGTTGTCCCTTTTGCGAATGGGCCTCCGTGACAACGGACTGCTCGGGAAAATTCGCGAATTTTTGGGGGCCGTGACGCGTGACTCGCGAATTGATTGAAATAGTACAGTACCCCAAAATACACTCGGTCGCGTCCGAAAAGCGCAACGGGGATATCGCACGTGACAGAAAAGCGCAAACTGTCTAATGCTGTCCCAGCGGGCTTCCAGTTGTAAGCCCCTAAACACCAATGACGCGTTTTTTCACAGCGAAAATTTGCATCACCACCTTCTGTCCAGTCTCGGTTAGATTTCTTTGAATTTATTTTATTTGCCAGTATCTGTACTATTGTGGAAAGAAACCATGAATTTCTGGCTTGAAGTACTAGTCAGTCTGGAAATCCATGTCATGATGAAAGTTTTCTGTGTTTATAGTTATAGTGTTACTTAAAGTACAATGTACTTACTTAGAGTGAAAAGTTCGTCAGGCCTAGAGGTTCGTTGGCCAGAATGGTTAGGGTGCCCGTTTTTGATGTGTTTCACACACCTGTTTCAGGTGCTGTTGCAACTTCACAAAACGGTCATGAAACAGCCTGTTAGTCTGACCGCCCTTTCTTCTAAGGCACTGCAGGCCTTTGTTCCTCTTCGTTGCTCACAGCCTAGAAAAGTAATATTCTTAAAAAAGTCTCTTCCTTTGCCCTTTTAGATTCTTGCACAGGCTTCGCAGCTCTTCTGCTGGGCGCTTTCCTTTTTGGTGGAGCATCTTGGTTGTTGTGCTCTGCCTTTCTCTTCACCATGACAGAGGAATGTGAGGGATTGGTTGACAAAGAGAGAGTACACCTGGGTCCTGCAGTAGTGGAGACACGTGTATATCCGTGATAGAGGACTCAAATTTATATTTGGATACATAAGTTGTACATAGGTCTGATTTTGTAAGAAAGCAGAAGCTGCAATAGGTTTTCGTTGCAGGTGGAGGCTCAAAGCAGCTTGTGAGCTGTTTCAAGATGTTGTTGCAGTCGGTTGCAACACTTCTTTGAAACAGGTCAAAAACGGGCACTCTGAACCTACCTATTATGTCAGTGAAGGGGAAGGGAGGGAGGATAGCGATTAGCAATGAGGGTGTGGAAATTGGAAGGTGCTGACACATCTCAGAAGTGGATGGAAATGAATTGAAAGAGAAAGCACCACCACCATTACAACTTACGAACACACACGGGCACGTATATATACAGTATTTCACCGCTGACTGATACACCAAAAATGAAAATGCAATGGCATAGCAGTTTGAAAGCGAATCTACTGGAGTTATGTATGTAACACTGATGATTCTGAAATTGCACTCAGGCTGAGCTGGCAGCTAGTACAACAGAACATTTCAGGTCATCAACGACCATGTCACTCAGCCTCACTGTGTAAAGGCAACATGATGATGATGGTAAGAGGACAAGCCTGAGCGAGTTTTGCTGGAATGGCCTACTCCAACACTTTTGAGTTGAAATAGTAGGTGATCACTGATCGACTAGTGAAAAGCTGTAAGCAGTCAGCAATTAGGGATTTCAATTTTTGACGCCTGCTGCCATTCTAGCAGCTAGCTGAGCTACTAGTACTCATTGTCACAGAAAGTGACAGTCCTGTGATCTGTGACCTAAAAATTTTGAGTGTCGTCTTGTCAACAAAAAGTATCATTATCCTACGATGTACTCTATGTACTGCAACCAAACTCTGTATTCTTATCCTTCTACATAACCCAAAGCTATTGCCCAGTCAATATTTTGTGTGACCACCCTTTGCCTTCAAGACAGCATCAACAATGTCATCCATCCTGTTTACATACTTGTCAATGTCCTTGACCGCTATCATATCCCAAGCCTCTTTCACTGCTGCAATGAGCCCTTCAGTTGATGTAGGGGGATGTTCCCTAGCCCTTACAAGCTTTTTCAGCTCACACCAAACATATTCGATGGGACTAATGTCAGGAGAAGATGGTGGGTGTGGGAACAGAGTAATGCCATGGTCGCACAACCATTTCTTCGTGGATTTCGCAGTGTGACTCAGTGTGCCATCCTGTTGGAAGACTACCCCATCCCTGTCTGACCTTATATCTTCATAGAACTTCTCAAGTTTCCCCTCCAGTACCTGCTCTATATATCTTTTCACATTCATACCATCTCCCTTCCCTCCTGGGTACTCCAGCACCACCAACGGCCCCTTCTTCCCCTTCATAATGCACCCCCAGACCATGACATAGATGGTGGACTGTTGGAATTTTGGAATTAAGCAGCCTTCATCCCATTCCTCTTCAGGATGACGTGTTATCCAGACCCGCCCTTTTGTGTCACCCAAATACACATAGCACTCATCTGACCAAATCACTTTCTCCCAATCCTGACCCCCATGTTCCCTTGCCCAAGCCAATCTCTTTTGCTTCTGACCAGGTTTGAGGAAAGGAACTGTCCTAGCAACCCTTCTGTGCAGATCTTCCTCGGCTAAGTGTTCACCAACAGCTGTCATGCTCAGGTGCAGTTCTACAAGGTTTCCAATCTCCTGAAGTGGCATCTTCCTATCCTTTACAGCCAGTCTGACAACCTCCCAGTGCATGTGCTTGGTTACTTTGGGTGGTTGTCCACTACACCATCTGTTTTTCATTGAGCCAGTTTTCCAAAATCTGTCCCAAATCTTCTTCACTGTTCCATAGGGTATTTCAGCAATTTCAGCAGCTTGGGAGATGGATTTTCCGGTCTGTATGGCACTGACAAGTCTATTCTTCTTTGGACTAGAGTGTTGCATGTGGGTCATAGCTGTATAGTCATGTAGTGTACAAAACGAACAAACTACTTTCTATGCAAGGGATGTGATGCAGATCATGGGACCGTTACTTTCCGTGACAATGAGTATACTTAATCTTATTACTCCTAGATACAAGTGCAAATCAGAACTTAGAGACGACAACTTTATGCTATGCAAGATTAACTACTACGCTCACTATGTATGCCCTGCAACAAAACCTAAAACTTCTCAACTTCTCCCTCATCCAGATCTAGGGGTTGGTTCTTGGCAATGGGGGGTTCACTGAGTCAGAACGTTGATACGCCATACAAATTCGCAGTTAATAACCCAAAACTAGTGCTAATACATGTCTAAGTTACTCTTAAATGGATAATAAGGACTAGAGTGAGTCCTGAACTGCTAGTCAAAGTACTAGGAATTAGGTGTATAACCTAAGGGATGTTAATGGTCAATACTTATGGATAAGAATAAGACTTGTTCAGAGTATTATAACAGATACATACTAGGAGATACAGCTATAGTAGCAGACCCACCTAGCTACAAAGTCTACAAAGACTTAACAAACCTGCTATAGCGGCCTAATACCGCTAGTACAACTCAAGGGATAGAGAAGGAGGAGAAACGCCCCTATTCACGGGTACGCATTGGCATTACAAACCCAGATCAAAGGCTTAGACTGCTAGATCCGAAAGGACACGTCATCATCAGACAATTCGGATATTCGGGATTCTAACCCAGATGTATACAAACTTGCGGTGCATATCTACAGATGGTTAAGATAGAAAAGTGGTACAATAGTTATATCAATAGAAAGCTAGAATCCATAGCTTTCAGATGGTACACAAGGGATGGACTAGCGGCAACGATACTACAGTGGGTCAAAAAATTGTCCACATGTTTCGCATTTTTGGAAAGATTGCCAATTTAAGCAATACTGAGTAGAGATATTAAAATGTGGTCAGTGATGGGCAGAAAGCCCTTGATAAACGCTACAATATTCTGTCTGTTTTGTCTTATTTGGCTTAAAACTCATGGAGATATGACTGATTTAAAATGGTATGTCATTTGGACAATTTTTTGACATGCAAGTGAAAATACAGAAAGTGCTAGCTCAGTACTTCGTATGCCCTCCTTTGGCCTTCAACACAGCCTCAATCCTTCTAGGCATGCTCCTGATCAATTTCTGACAATCTTCTTCTGTGATTTCATCCCACTTTTCAGCTGCTCTGTCCCATATTTCCCAAACTCCAGAGGGTGCTGTGTCATATCCATTGAGCTTGTGTTTGAGGGTTGTCCAGAGGTGTTCAATGGGGTTCAGGTCAGGAGATTGAGCAGGCCAGCTCATGCAATGGATGTTGTTGTCTTCAAACCACTTGGTGGCCAGTTTTGACTTGTGTTTAGGATCATTGTCTTGCTGAAAAATGGCCACCTCTGGATCAACACCCAAAATATCCATGCTCTCCAGAAGGTTGTTCTCCAAAATGTCCACATACTGCTCTGCATTCATCCTGCCCTCCACCTCTGCCATGTTTCCAACTCCTTCCCACCCCATACATCCCCACACCATGATATTTCCTCCTCCAAATTTGACTGTTTCCACCACATTTCTCTCTCCCAAGGATTCACCCTTCCTCCCCCACACATACTGCTGTCCATCTGACCCATATCGATTGATTTTAGTCTCATCTGACCAAATAACCCTTTTCCAGTCATCCACAGTCCAGTTTCTGTACTTCTGTGCAAAGTTTAAACGAGCCTTCCTGTGAGCTGCAGTGAGTTTGGGCTTCTTCTTCGTTTTAGATGTGTCCACATCATGCCTGAGAAGGGAATTTCGAATGGTTTGGGTGGAGGCAGGTTGGTCAAGGAGGGGATTGATGTTTCTGGCCACTTCTGTAGCATTTTCAGCTTTGCCAGTGTTGATTTGTTGGATAGCAGCACGTTCATCAGTGGTAGACAGCTTTCTAGGACGCCCTGCTTGATGGTTCTCCTTGTCAGGATACATCTCTTTGGCCAGAGAAGCAATCTTTGACTTGGATACCCCAGTTTTAGCAGAGATTTCCCTGGATGAAGCAGAAGTTTGGAGGAGAGAGAGGATATTGTCTTTCTGGGTGGATGTGATGGGTCTCATGATTTGATGAGGGCTATAGAACAACTGGATGCCCTTATATATGGTCCAGCTGGCAGCTATGATATCATTATGATGTAGCCATTGCATCATTGTACAACTCCACTTATGATGTCATCTATGAGACATCACATAGTTACAATACTGATTTTGAAGTGGCAACTCAAAAAATTGTCCAAATGACATACCATTTTAAATCAATCATATCTCCATGAGTTTTGAGCCAAATAGGACAAATAAAACAGATTATTGTAGCTCTTATCAAGGGCGTTCTGCCCATCACTGACCACATTTCAATATCTCTACTCAGTATTGCTTAAATTGGCAATCTTTCCAAAAATGCGAAACATGTGGACAATTTTTTGACCCACTGTAAGTATCTAAAAGTGTTGCGAAGTCACAAACATAAGGAGATCCAAATTAGCAGGATTACTGATTTGGGCATAAGTATTACCGAAAGCAGTACTTACTGGAGATCACTACGGATTAGTGTCTTAAAGATGAGTGCGGTACTATCCTTTGGTATACTATGCTAGTTTGAAGGCTTAAGCATTACTATTGAAGAGCTGGACTCAGATTAGCAGTGTACAAGTTAAACTAGCAGTGTAAAGGGATAGGTGTACGTTCAATACTATAAGGACAAGAGGCAAAGAC
This sequence comes from Tetrapyrgos nigripes, assembly GCA_013368315.1. Lineage (NCBI taxonomy): Eukaryota > Fungi > Basidiomycota > Agaricomycetes > Agaricales > Campanellaceae > Tetrapyrgos > Tetrapyrgos nigripes. The sequence continues at coordinate 91,530 of JAACJM010000239.1, read as the reverse complement.
TAGATACGAGAACTACCCTAAACCCAGAGGATTAGCGGTATTCCGAAGTGTAGTCATAAGTGGAGCTACCTGAGTCAGGTAGGCTATGGCTGCCAGTACCAGAGAGTACCCTACTAGTAAAGAGAGTGGAGCAAGGGACAGAGAAATCCCTACTACGAAAATTAGATAATATTCAAGTTTCCTGTATACCCTAATTAGAAGGTACCTACTAGATCCAGTAGTTACTACACTCACGGACTAGCAGTTAGAGTAGATTTTCTGTTTTCTTTGATATATTTTAGCGGACATTGAAAAGAAATGTAAAACTGTATAGTTGTAGCTACGAGTAGTATAACAGGACCAGGTATTACTAGTAGCTACCCAAGCAACGGACTGTAGAGTATCAGGGTTCTCCCTATTTAGTGGTAGAGACTGTGAAACACGGACAAGAGCTTCTAAACAAACTTATCATACTCGCGTGGAGTCTAAACATACAAGTGTTGGTCAAATCAGTGTTGAATATATTTTTTGGTTGTTTTTGTGTTTATAACTTGTGTCCTCGAGACTTGGAAACTGTGTCTAAGGCATTGGCGCCTTCAAATAGAATTGAACTGGTTGAACTGATATTGTGTGTGTGCCTTCGTGCATTTGTGTGTTTTGTGGCAATAGCCTTTGTGTGCGACTTCATGCAAACCTTTACAAAAATCCCCCAAAAGATCTCCAAACTGTGGACTAAATTGAAGAGTATTCTACTTACTAGATACACTCGCAAAACAAATTGTATAGGTTTTTCTGGTTGTGTTCTGTGTGCTAAGAGCACTTACTAGAGAAACAGCCTATTAATGTGGGTCTTGCATATTGAGCAATCATACAGAGAGACCATATGGTATACCCATGACATGTTATAGCCAAAGAGTTTGACTGAGGCCTGAGCAGGCCTGAGTACCTGAAGAAGGATTCAGGAATACATCTGACATCAGGTGAGAATGAACTGCAGGAAATTCAAATTTATTTGAAAAGGGAAAGAGTATGTAATTTCAAATTAGAATAGGGAGTTTGTGCATGTGCCACCAGATGCTGTACATGGCTAATCTGGTGTGTGCACGTGGGTGGCTGCCAGCAAATCTTCTGTAGCGTAGACTTCGCGTTGTACCTCTACTATGCCTCGTACTAAGGGCAAAAAACATAACCGTCCTACTAAGACCTCTACCCGAACTTCACAAAGGCTTTGTACCAAGGCAACAGCTACCCGCAATGCCAGTCAAACCATTGCGCAGTGAGTCGAGTAATACGAGATACACGGAGGATTCCCATCCAAACTGCTGCTCCATATCTACAAGCCAATTAGGATAGGTGAGGCGTCGTAAAAGCATGCAAAGAGCGGTGAATGAATCCTGTTTGATACAGGTCTGTGGGCAGCGTATATACTCTGGCACTTGCATTGCTTGTACCATTTCTTGTACTTCAGCCTGTCGAAAACTTGGGACGACATAAGTGCAAATGCAAATAGCACAGTTATTGGCCACATACCGGAACTGGGCCAGCCAAGCCTCATCCCCCCATTCAAAAATGTTTGCTGGACCACCCTCACGAATTTTACCCACTTTATCTGTCTCTACCTCTTCGTCAACAGCGTCTAAAAGTTTCTGAATGAGTTCTTGATATGTGATGGACTCAATAAGAGCTCTCCGCTCCATGCCAGTAAGTCAAGATTGACCAGAGGACGAAAGGAGAGAAGCAGCAGGGAAACACGCAGCGTATGGCTGCCATCACGTGCACACGCCAAATTAGCCATGTACAGCATCTGGTGGCACGTGCACAAACTCTCTAATATGTAAAGGTAGCTACAACCTATGTAGTCATTTTGTTCTGGCTTAAGATTAGATACAAAAACATCCAAAAGCAAAAGTGTGTCACATGACAATTCATCGAAAAAGACTCAGCTTGTTCAACAATAGATCGAGATGCCCGCTTGTAGCTTGACAGCAGCTAAACGGTAACTTACATTATGTATATTGAATAATATTTATCATTTGCGGCGTTCGATTCTCGATGAAGGGGTCAACGGGGGACTTGGAGTTTGACAGGGAGCGGAGAACAATGAATATCAATTTGTTAAACATTGTAAACAATCCTTACCACGTATTGTAGGTCCTTTGTCGGCAGCAGTTCATTGATCCTGCACGTTACATATGGTGAAGTACATCTGTGCTAGTTCCTGAGAAGCTGATAGTATGAAACGGCGACGAGGGAAATGTGGGCCATCGCTGAGGCCCAAATAAGGGAACGGCCCATCGGCACGACATGGAATTTGCCGACTGAATGGTAGAGCTATCAAGCATAGCCACATGCTGGAATGTCGGGAGTCCCGAAAAGGCCTCGTAGTAATTTAAAAGTCATTGAAACCGCTTTGGTTCTCCTCACCCACCTTTTATAGACATACTGCCGGGTCGATCCGACTCGTGTGATTGACGTGGTTTCTCTGATGATTTCCAGAGGCGTATAAATCACGACTCTGCTCTTGCCGTCGGTCTTAGCACCCCCAATTCCCCTTCAACAGCACTGGGAGGAATGTGAGTCCGAATGACTGGCTTCTTGATGCTTCTTCAATTCTGATCGCCAGAACCAGGTCCCTCTCGTATTGAACCTGCTGCTAGGTCTCAGTTGGTCGCAGCCGACGACACCAGCACCAATACCTTTCCTCTTGAAACGGTCGACACACCTAGTATCCCTTCATGTCAGTGCTACGACCAGTTTCGCCTTTTGATCGCGTCCCTACCGAGTTACTCAACTCCATCTTCCTTTTCACGACTGAACGTAACGAAAATCAATATGTTCATCGTTATGCGGAATTCATTATGCCTTTGACGATTTCACACACCTGCACCCGCTGGAGAAGCATTGCACTGTCCGACGGCTTTCTGTGGACCAACTTAGACATCACCGACTTCAGCGAGACAGCCATTTATCGAACCCATGCTTGGCTTTCCCGTTCGAAAAAACCGTCCTCTCAGTATCTTGATGGACTTTCGGGATGATGAATGGGATTGGGACGGTGAAGATAGTCATGACTTCACCGGTCTGCACATGCAGGTCTTTCTCAAACTCCTTCTTCCTCATGTCGAGCGATGGAAATCATTCAGAATCTACACGGACACTTGGAAACCTATCCACACGTTTCTATACTTCACAAGCGAGCTCGCTGTGGTACCCTCCTCTCTGCAAACCTTAGCCCTTTTGCGCTGCAATGTGTATTTCGCTATGGAGGGCCAAACCTTTCAGCCAGACGACCTGAAGGAGCCGATTCCCCTGTTTGGCGGGAGGCCTGTGGAGCACCTGCGTGAGGTCTCTCTCGTGGGCGTTCATGTAGACTGGGTGGAGTCCCCCATACGCAACCTTCGCAAACTAGAATTCAAATACCATGCTTACGATGTTATGCCTTCCCTTCAGGAGTTCATGGATATCCTTTCCTCCTGCCCCAACCTCGAAAACCTGGCTATTCTAGGCTGGGGACCACAGCTCAGCAACAACGATTTTACCGAAAACTACGTGGATTCTCCAGACGATAAACACCTCTCCGGTTCCCCATTCGTCCTAGAGAATCTCCTTACATTTCATTTCGGTTTCACCAGGGTCCAGTATGGGCTTAAATTGCTCTCCTTGTTCCGTCTTCCCTCCATCAAGCGTCTCGACCTCGAAGACGTATCAACCATCGCTGATCCACTTGGACATGGCGATGCCTCTCCTATCCTTGACTGGCTATCATTAGCTGATGACAGGGCACACGCCGACGATGACTTAGTTTCGTCAGCTTCTAGTTCTCCCGGTGTGTCTGTCAAAAGCCATCGGTACACAATTCCACTGATGAACGTTGAGCACCTTGGACTGAGTGGTCTTTCCTCCAGCGAGTCGACTTTCTTTCGCTTTCTCAGGGCTTTTCAGTCTCTGAAGAAGATTTCCCTCTCGAATGCAGACCCCAACCTTCTTTTAGCGCTTGCCCCTCAGAATCCCCCACAACTAGTTCAGCCTGGGTCTGAGGGAACTGAGAAGACGCTGGAGGATTCGTGTGGGATGTTGAGAAGGACCTCAGTGTCTTTGGCTATCGTAAGATCCAGAGTGGCGCCATGTCCGAATTTGGTGAATATCGCTTCTCGGAGGATAAAAGGCAGTCAACTGTCTGCACTAGTTGCGAAGAGGGCTCAGGCGGACTCTGGGGTACAGCCTGTGCAGAAGGTGTACATTGAACCCACTCCCCTGTTAGATGACGACGAAGAGGTGGATACCTCTTTTGACGACAGTTTTAGCAGTGCTGGTATTAGCGAAGCTGATATCCAGGCAATTGAAGAATGCGGAGCCATGGTGCTCATCACTCCCGGAGCCATCGACGACGATTAGAATTGTACAAAATGTTTTCTTACTACGCTTTCGTGCTGTGTAACTTTGCTGTCAAGCTATCTCTCCTTTGCATGATGTTCTCTAGTTACTGCGTAATTGGCCTATGCATTATTATTTATTTCATTTTAAATAGGGCTCCTAGCGGATCGGATGACGTTCGGATACGGATCCATCCGCTCGGATGAATCGCTCAAGAATGCCAATCCGCATTGGCGGATGGCATCTGTCAGATGAGTGGCTGACATACTAAGGAGCATACAAAAAAATGTTCAGAAGGTGGGTCTTCATCGTTTAACTGTATCTAAGTCCCAATAGAGAGTGATACATGTAATACCAGTAAGTTACTCACTATTACTCACTACCGACATCCATGATTATGATGAGCATGGCCTTAGCCACTTTGCCGATGTGTTTTCCCATGCGAACACGACTTTGAGCAGAGTGTTGAGGACGTTTCACGCGTCCAGGTGTTTCTGTGGATTTTGGTGAGATTTTTTAACTATAAAGTGCTATACTAATACGACCAAGTGTTCACTGATTTGAGATTTTTAGCGCCAAAAAAAAATCCAAAAGACTTCCGAAAAAATCCGAAAACGTCAAATCTAGCTTCAGATTTTTTCGGCCGTGATGCGTGACTGAACACTTGGTCGTATTAGTACAGATCAACCTAAATTGACAACTACGACACCTTCCCACGTACTTCAGCCATCCGACGATGATCTATGGATGGGCGGATGACATCCGTCGGTCCGAGGCCTTATTGGCGGATAGGCGCCGGATCATCCGATCCGCTAGGAATCCTATCGTAACGCACATGAGTCTGTGAGTAATAGTTACCTTAATATGTTCGTCTTTACTGTCTTTACCGGATTGTATGTAGCTTTAGTGGTATGTCGACCTCATTCTTTCGGGTGCTAAGGTGACAATATGGACAATACCATACGATCTGCTAGTATTCAAGAATGCATCGATCTGGGATTTCCCGGGTAAGTGTCTCCTCTGACAGTGACCACTGGATCGTCATTCCTGAAACACAAAGCAAGACGTCGAGCCAGTGTCCTGACAGACCAACGCCGATCACCTCATGACGAATAATCTCGTCTTGTAAAATCTCATGGTATCTGACAGTCTTGACTTCTGCCTGAGACTCGTCGTCAAGATGAATGGTCTGCGAGCATGAAACTAAAACCTCGGTGATGTCGCCACGGCTTTTTCCCCTCGGAAGTTTGTATGGCTCGCATTCTCCGTAAGGTCCTTCGTCGGGTGCAAGCCCCATGGATGCCACCCAGCGAGATCTTGTTTTCCCCACAAAAAGGAGTCCACTGTATGTAGAAGTTGGTGAGCAGCCGACCACCCCAGTGCACTTTGCAGGCTCTCCTCGGCTTCGTCTAGCCAGATGGATAGGCAGTCCAGTGCAGCGACAAGCACAGTTCGCCGCTACATCACTTGCAGCTCTTCTGCGTTTGCCTGCTACTCTAGTCGACATTCAGCCTTGTCTGATATCCTAGAACATCAACAACCGCGAGTCGTTACCGCCAGCAATCCCAAAAACCCAAAAATCCGTCACACCTTTTCCCAATCTTCCCCAATCTTTACCCATTGTCCCTTATAGTTCCCATGCCACAAACCTTCCCACTTTCCTCGTCATTTGTACCTATCTCAAAGTGCTTCATGTATCCTCTTGCCCCCCATGCCATCTGCACCTTACCTCTATTACTACTACCGTTTGTTATTATCCCGTTCACCATGTATATATCTATCCCTCCGCTCATGCTCCTTTGCACCCCTCACCACTTATATTCCTTTGAGTCCGTATTCTCTACCTTTATTATCCCTTTTTACTCTTCACCTTAGTCTAGTTTTTTAGGCGTAGCCACGTAGGTGAATATCAATTTGTAAACATTGTAAACATTTCAGGTCACCAAGTGTTGAAGAAGATCGATGACACACCTTGTTTCGTTCAGCCTGATGAATCATGAAATCGCCGTTGCAATTGCAACGAGTCAACGACCCTGTCACTCAGTCTCACTGTGTAAAGGCGACATGATGATGATAGTAAGAGGACAAGCCTGAGCGGGTTTTGCCGGAATGGCCTACTCTGACCGACAGTTTTGAGTTAAAATACGAAATACTTATGCGAGCGACTACTAGCGAAAGCAGTCAGGGATTTCAATTTTCGATGCCTGCTGCCCTTCTAGCGTTAGCTGAGCTGTACTTATTCAAATTTACTCCCAGATAATATATATAAATCAGAAACAGAGTACAACTTTATGCAAGATTAAACATGCTCGCTATGCCCTGGAGTGTAACAAAACCTAAAAACTTCTCACTCATCCGGATCCTATGATGATGGTGAATCATTAGGGGTTGGTTCTTGGTAATGGGGGGGTTCACCGAGTCGGAACGCGGGTCTTGCATATTGAGCAATCATACAGAGAGACTATATGGTATACCTACCCATGACATGTTATAGCTAAAGAGCTTGACTGAGGCCTGAGCAGGCCTGAGCACGAGAAGAAGGATTCAGGAATACATCCGACAGACATCAGGTGGGAGTGATCATGATCGGCGGGAAATTCAAATTTAAGTATTTGAAAAGGGAAAGGGAAAGGGAAAGAGGCGGGAATTTCAAATTAAAATAGGTAAAGGTAAGATACGAAAACATCAGAAAGAGAAAGCAAAAGCAAAAGTGTGGCACATGGCAATTCATCTATGGGGGTACCGCGGATCGAACGCGGGACCTTCAGAAAGAGTTATGTGCACGGGCAGGATCTCAGAAACTTCAGTCTGCTGCTCTCCCAGCTGAGCTATACCCCCATGCTAAACGATGAATGATACCAAGCAAAGCCAGTGTCTATCGATCGGAAGAAAAGGGATACACGGAATGGGAGGCAAAGGAGAGGAGAGAGGAGGGGATGTTGGATGTTGGATGTTGGGCGTACATTGGACAGTGATCGGCGGTACCGCAGGTACTACCGAAGTGATCGATCGATCGATCGAGAACTAGGAAGCGGAAGTATTTTCAAGGTATTTCAGTGGGCAGTTTGATCTGCGTCGACACTTGATTAACATTCCTCAAAAATTCTCGGCGTCAGTTAAACTTTTAACGCACTCTGGCCAAAAACATAACAGAGGGAGTGAGTGTATCATGGGGGTACCGCGGATCGAACGCGGGACCTTCAGAATAAGTTACAGCTATTTCAAGTACATAAGGCGCGACCCAATTTTTTCACGCGCGTCAAAATCTGTCAAAAATCCAGTGTTCCCCTTTAAGGCTTTAAATGGGGGTCTGAGAATCTTTAAGCCTTAAAGGCCTTAAGCCCTTAAATTTAAGGGCTAGGTTAAAGGCTTAAGAGGTCAAAGCTGTTGGTGAGACAGAGGGTCCATCAGAAATTATTTATGCTAATTTATCAGTGATAGAGTACACATATCTCTTCACCGGAATGCTTCATAGATGATTTCCACGTGAATGTGAGCGCTCCCAGCTAGAAGAACCACCTTCACTCCTCCCAACCACCCGCCGACACTTAGCCGAGATCTAGCTGAGATCTTTAAGCTCAAGCTTAAGGCCTTAAAGGTGTTCGTATATTTTTAAGGCTCAAATCTTAAGCGTTAAAGCCTTAAACCTTAAGGAGAACACTGCAAAAATCTTCCGAGCCCAATCTTCTGCAGGCTCTATCGCCCTCAATTCTATAGATTTTAAAACGATTCTTGCACATTTGGACAGCGTGTATCAATAGGTAGGTCCTGGTATTAAAAAGAACTGCTCTCGTGGCCATGTAGAATTTTAGAGTACTCGGAAGGTTGGGCCGGAGGGTTTCCAGACGCGCGGGAAAAAAAAACTGGTCGCGCCTTATGTACTTGAAATAGCTGTAATAACTCGGAAAGTTTCCTAACCCGGAAAGCCTTCAGTCTGCTGCTCTCCCAGCTGAGCGATACCCCCAATGTAAATGCTCTACATGGTAGAGGGTAAACGGGGGAAGATGAAGGAGGTAAGGTAAGATAAGATAAGGAAATGAAGGAATGTGTACTGTCTCAGTTCACATGGACTGAATGAAAGAAACAAGTTGTAAGTATTTGAGATCTAGAGACGGCAACTGAATTTTGAAAAACATATATATATATATAATGACGAGCGCGAAAGTGGAAAGCTTGGGGAATAGGGCCCAGGGGTGGTGGGTATGTGCATAATATGCATATTGCTCCTGCGAGAAGAACCTTGTTAGAGCATCTTAAGTACACATTGAATTTATTAAAAAGTACAGTAAGTGGTCCTGATAGAGAGAGAGAGAGCTGTCTAATAAGGCCAATAAGCCGATAAAATAAGATACATCCTCTGGCTTTTTTAAATCAGTTTTCCACACTCACTCACTCATGATCACACCCCGACAAACAAAAAGCACATCCATATGATCGACAGTCGACATGGGGGTACCGCGGATCGAACGCGGGACCTTCAGAATGACTCGACAAGTTTCCTGGTTGGAAAACCTTCAGTCTGCTGCTCTCCCAGCTGAGCTATACCCCCGATATAAGTGTGTCATGGTAAGAGGGTAGTAGAGGTTAAAGAGGAGAAGATGAATGAGGTAAGGTAACATGTGTGGACTGAAACTTGAAGAAACAACTTGAAACAGAAACAGGATGGGGTGAGATGAGATGAGGCTGACGAGAGATTGGAAGCAAAATGAGATGAACCTGAAATGATGAGCGCGAAAACGGGAATTTCAAAGAACCTAGTGAATAGGGGTGGTGGGTATGTGCATCTGCTTCTGCGAGAAACAGCATCTTAGTTAGATACGTACATATTGAATTTATTAGACGGTAAGTAGTCTTGGTAGAGAGACTCTGACGCAGGCTAGTAAAGTAAGATACATCCATACACCCCCCGACAAACAAAAAGCTTAAAGGTCTTAAATGACTTCGACCATGGGGGTACCGCGGATCGAACGCGGGACCTTCAGAATGCTTGGGAAAGTGTCCTGATTTAGAAAACCTTCAGTCTGCTGCTCTCCCAGCTGAGCTATACCCCCGATGAGGGAATATGAGAGGGAGATGAACAAGAGTATGGATTTGAGGAAGGAATGAGTGAGAGGGAAGCTTAATTTTAATGAAGCTTACTAGGGGTAGAAGAGATACTAGTAGAGGATGAGCGCTGACGAAGGCTAGACGATGCGGATAAACGATTAAAGTTTCAACCGTAAGTACTGTATACGTATAGGGCAAATCATTTATCATTTATACGGATACAGTTCTCAACTTCTTCATGTCTATTTACTGCCAGTATGAAACTTGAAACGATAGAAGACGACGTACGTCGTCGTTCTTGAATGTTGCAGGGTCGTCATTTGCTACTACTAGCGTAACTTGACACTTGTGACCTGTACTAGTGGGTAGTAGGTGAAAGTCAAAGCAGTGTCCCAAGATGACTACTAGCGTAACTTGACACTTGTGACCTGTAGGTAAGGTATGTAGCAGTCCTACATACGCCGTATGCGTGCGCATGTAGCTATAGTACTTAGTGAAAGGTGCAGTGTCCCAGGATGTCAGGAACCGCAACGATGACCATGACGGCGATCACAACTCTTCGTATGTAGTGCATAGTATGCATACTAGTAAGTCGACATCGTGGGTGTCTTAGGACCCTAGTGCCAAGTTCAAAGTGGGGCAAGTGGTGGGACGAGAGAACTGCGTCTTTTCAAGATGGATAAATTGCGAAAGAAACCGTTGAGAAACCGCTTCGTGGTCGTCGGGTCGTCGACGTCAAAGCTTTGAAAGCGAACGGAGCCACCGTGTAGATAGACCCTTTGAGCTTGGTGTACATCGTGACTGTTGGCGTTAGACATACTTGCGGGGTGCACAGCACATTACAGTCAGGTGGTGCTACGGTGCCGCATTCGTCAAGTATCCGAATGGGAACCGTCCGAGGGGAGATAGAATTTAGGTCAGAGGGCAAGTTATTTGAGATAGAAGCACAGCAGCGGGGGGAAGTGAAATCGCCTGTAGAACGGAGAGATGAAATTGAGACCGCCATGTGACGGAGATCTAGCGGGGTCAGCTGGTGCGTAGTTCTGGAACTCGCACGGTTGACCGCCGCTGAGCGACATCGAATTCATAGACTCTGACCACCACTAGACATCTCTAGAGTTTTTTCTTTTTCTTCGTATGTTTTTCTTGTATTTCGTATGTTTCATGCTCTGACCAGCTGCAGTCAACGCTGGCGACGTTTCAGCATCTGGACAAGCTGGGTGGGGCTGCGTTGCAGCAGTCTCAGCACCAGCAACTACCACACGATGACGACAGAACAAACCGTTTCACCGACCCTTCCAATATCCCTCATCAACGAGCCGCTTCCCAGCCACCCCGCTCCTCCTCAGACCAGCCCTTTCTCTCATCGCCCACCATTCCCTCCAGAAGTCCCTGGTCATCCCAGCACCGTCTCCTCTCCCCAATCCAGCCCGTAGGGGGCATCCCAGTCCCCATGTCCTCCCGCAGCGCGTCCTTCTCCCATCAACCCTCCTCCGCATCCACTTCCTCGTCCTACTTTGCCTCGGCCATGCGAGATCGCCAGTTTGCTTCCACCTTCGAAGACGACGAGTCAGAGGAACTAGCCGATGATCCTAGTGCGATGATCGGGAGGCTGACTGCCTCGGCATACGACGACGGTGGTTATGATGATGAGACTTTTGGGACTGAGCCTTCGTCTTATAATCCTCCGCGTCCTATTGGTGGTGGTCGTCTGCCACCCTCACTCTCGTCGAGTATCTCCCCGTCGATGTTGTCTACACCAGCAAACCCCATGTCGCGTGGTAGGACCTATGCTCCGGATTTGTCTAGAAGCAGAAGCCAGAGTTTGGCCACCGCTACTGTGGCTAGACCTCTTCCTATTGGCGCTGGAGCTTCGTATGGCGGTGCTGGCGGTGGTGGAGGATATGGTGGATATGGCTCGGCAATCTCAAGCTGGAATGGGGATGAAGGGTATTTGAGTGGAGCTATGGGCATGGGTGGAGGGAGGTTTGGTGATATTAAACCACCTGGGAGGTTAGTCACTATCTAACAACACTGTTTTGAGACGAGTTTTTTTGTTGACCGTGCTTGGTTTCTTTTCTTCATCTATCCCTCTGTCCTCCTTTGGTCTCGCCACGTCGCTGTGTCATCTCCGTGGTTTCTCCCTACATGTCTCATCTACACGTGTCTGGCGCGTCTAATCCCTTCTCGTCGGCCGACTATATGCTACCCCATCCATGTCTTCTCGCATCACCACCTCACCTCACCTGGGCCCACCTCACCTGGTCTCTCACCTCGCCCCGGCCGACTCCCAATTGTACGTGACCGTGTCCAACCGCGCTGATCTCCTTGGTTCGGCTTCTGGCCTTTCTGTTCTTTCTATCATTCTCATTCTGGATTTGCTGTTCTTTCCATCCCCTCTCTCTTCTTGTTTTTCGGATCTCTCCGTGTTGTCGCTTCTGACATTGTATACTATTTCCTGCTTCCTATTCCTGTTTCGACTGACACTGACATTGATTTTTTTGTAATGTCGTGTCGTGTGCTGGCCGCTGCATGATGTGATGTGATGACTCGGGGTTTTGCTTGGCACTGTCATTTCATTCTTTGTTCCGTGTCCATTGTCCTACTCCTATTCTACTCGTCTGCTCTGCTCTGGTCTTGTCGGATGCAATCCTCATCATGATCATGACCGTTATTTGGGCCCGTCTCTTTTTTGGTCGTCTGGTTGCTTGCTATCCCTCCGCCTTTTCCTCAAACCTCATATCTCGGATTGGCTCGTTTTTATTTGGTGTTTCGACATGAAAACGTCAATCCGATTCCTACTATGCTATACTTGTCTATTCCTTCTCTTCTTTGTACCTTTCTCTCTTGGTGCTATTTATGTATTACATCCATCGTTTTGGGTATCGTGTTCTCGTGTTCTCACTGGTCTGGTCTGGTCTGGTCTGGTTTGGTCTCGTTACTTCATTCATTCATTTCTTTTTCCTTTGTTTTTTGTTTTTTGTTTTTCGTCCTTCCACCTTCCACATACCTAAATGTCTACCCCCTGTCCCTGTCCCCTGTCTCCCTGTCTTTCACCAATGTCATCGTGCCCATCCATCGTTTTGGGTTTGGTGACCTCGTGTTCTGTTGTACATACATATTACGGTCCCGCCGCGCCAATCCTTCCATTCCTTATTCATTTATCCATTCATCCGTTTCTTCATTCATTTGTCTTTCTTTTCCCTTTTCATTCCTCATCATCTCATCACTTATTTATTTTGTACATCCGGGTCTATTCTACACATCTCCGTCTCCGTCTCTCCTCATATGACCCATGACCCTTTCTTTTGCACTCGCACACGACTCAAACTTTAATTTATTTATATGTCTGGGGTGATTGATTCTTCCTTCTTCCTTGTTGTTGTTTATTGGTACTGTTACTGTGCCCGTCCCCGTCCCGTTTTTTCGGATTTGGTTCTACTTCTGGTTCTACCTTCCGTTTCGGTTTCCGACTTGCGCTTTTCACTACTACTTTTCCCTTCGTCTCCACAACCTCCACACCTACACCAACACGAAAACAACGACGACACCTCCACGAAAAAACAGATCCTCCCAAGACCAATCAAACATGTCCCCATTCGTCCGAGACGTCGGTCAAATTCTCTTTGATGATGTTTCTCAAACGGGTACGGGGACAGGGACGGGGTTGCAAGATATCCTTGGGGTGAGGTATGGACATATTGGTGGTGCTGCTGGAGGAGGAGGAGCAGGGGGGTATGCGAGTATATATGGAGGTGGGGGTGGGTATGGGTCTACTACTACTACTACTGCTACTACTGGATTGGGTGGAGGACGATCATCGTCTAATTCGGGGTATGGTGCGTTGGGGTTGGGGAGTGTGGGTGTGGGTGTAGGTGTAGGTGTAGGTGGTGGGGCGAGGGGGGGACATGAAGGTGGTACGGGTACAGCTGGGGGAGGGTTTATGTCAGATGGTGGAGGTAGTGGGGCGACGAGTCGGAGGCATAGTGTTAGTGTGTTGCCTGGGGGGGTTGGTGGGACTGGGTTGGGAGGGGGGTTGGGTGTAGGTGGTGCAGGAGGAGGAGGAGGAGGTGCAGGAGGGACTGGACACCCAAAGACATTGAGAACGTTGAGTGGGTTTGGGTTGGGGAGTGCTGTTGATGATGAGTGGGATGATGGGTCGCAGCATGGGACTGGGACTGGGACTGGGACTGGACCTATTGGTGGGAACGCAGGGAGGGATATGAGAAGACCTAGTATCCCTGGGATTGGGATTGGTGGTGCTTTTGGATCTGGATCTGGATTTGGTGGTACTCTGGGGGGTAACGGTGGTGGCGGCGGCGGCGGCGGCGGAGGAGGAGGAGGAAGTGGTGGTGGTGGTGGTCTAATGCTCTCAGACGAAGACCTCGTCGGTGCTGGGAATCTCAATCTCAATAACCTCAATGTGAGCTTTGGAAGGATGGGTTTACGAGATCAATTTGGTGGTGGTGGTGGTGCGGGGTCTCCTGGACGTGCGTCTTCGGGTATGGGTATGGGAGGGGGGATAACCAGTCAACCTTCAAGTCTACCGATTTATGCCCGTTGTCGAGGAGTCCTCTTGGACCTGGAGCTATTGGGTCAGGGTCTACGTTGGGGTTGTCTATACCTGGTGAAGATGCTAGTGGTATGCCTGGAAGGGAAGGAAGGGAAGGAACGGTATCGAGAGGTTCGAGAGGTTCGGCGAGTGAACATTCGGTGCATTCGCATCATAGTACTGGTGCGAGTGGGACGGGGAGTGGTGCAGGTAGTGGACCGGGGAGTGGGGCGGGAAGTGGACAAGGAAGTAGTCCTGGACAGGTATCGAGTGGGTTGCCTGGGCAGGGTCAAGCTCAGTCTCAGTCTCAGCAAGTGCAGCAAGGGCAGCAGCAAGGACAACAAGCCAACGCAGCAAACGGAACAAGCTACGCTGCTCGTGCCCGAGCTGGGTCAAATGCTGGCTCTGGGATGCCTTCGTCACCTCTATCGCCTACGAGGGGTATGTCGACGTTTGGGATGGGTATGGGTGGATTGATGTCGCCTACTCATCAACATCAGCAGTTGTTCCAACAACAACAACAACAACAGCACCACCAACACCCTCAGCAGACGTTCCAGCATCCTCAGCATCCACACCAGCAATTCCAGCAACACCCCCAGCATCCTCAACAGTTCCAGCAGCATGTACATCAGGGTCCGATACCTGGAACCGGAACCGGAACTGGGTTTTATGCTCCCCAACAACAACCACAGCATCCTCATCTTTTAGGGAGACGGGCTTCGAATGCTAGTCTTGGTGGGGATGTACATGGGCATGGGCATGGACCTGGACCTGGTCAAGGTCAAGGACAAGGTCAAGCTCACGGTCACTCCCAAACTCAATCCCCTGGTCAATCCGGTCATGGTGGAGCTGGAAACGAACACGGTCTAGGCCGTGGTCTTCCCCTCTCAGCACTCCCACCTTCGTGGCAGTTGTATATCGTGGAGTTTAAAGCTGGAAGGACAGATTTGTTTTATTTGACGGATAGTGTGAGGAATGAGATGGTTAGGGCTGAGGCGCAGGGACATGGACATGGGCACGGGCACGGGCACGGGCACGGGCAAGGACAGGGAGAAGGAGAACAAAACGGACACGCAAATAATGCGAACACGAACCCAGTCAAAGTAGGAGACTACGTGATCGTAGAAGCTGATCGAGGGAGAGATTTGGGTAGAGTGGTTAATGATTCGATTTCGGTTGAGGAGGTTGAGAGGTGGTTGGAGGGACGGGGAGGTCCTGCGACTCAAGGACTCACTGGTGGTAGTGTTGGTATTGGTGGTGGTGGTTCCGAATCCAACGCATGGGGCGATACACCCATGTCTCCCACCTCTGCATCTGGACACGGGCACAAAAAAGAAATCAACCCCAAACAGATATATGGGAAAGCAGGTCCTTCGGAAGCGTCTTTGTTAAGCGCAAAGGTAGCAGACGAGGTAAAGGCTTTACAGTTGTGTCAGAGTAAAGTGAGAGCGAAAAAGTTACCGATGGAGGTGGTGGATGCAGAGTATCAGTGGGATAGGAGAAAGTTGACGTTTTATTTTGTGGCTGAGAAGAGGATTGATTTTAGAGAGTTGGTTAGGGAGTTGTTTAGGTGGGTTCCTTTTGCGACTTTTTTTTTTATTTTCTTGATTTTTCTTTTTTTTTGTTGCCCTATGTTTTGAGTATTGGATACTGACCACGTTGTTTGTACCTAGGCTCTACAAAACCGTATATGGATGGCGTCACTCCAGGGAGCGGGTGGTTTCGACCAGTAGTATGTCTGCACCGGTGCCGTTTCGGTTTCGGTTTCGGTCTCGGTTTCCCTACCATCCAAATTATATGTCTATCTATCCCTCGTCTGCCATAGAAGAGGTCTAGATGCGTCTACTACCTAAAGAGATCAGATCCAAAAATCATACAGCCATACAAGTTGACGACCAGGAGAAGCCTCGAATTCGTTCTCGTTCTCGTTCCCTCGGAAAACTAAAACAACTCCTCCAATGTACCTAACCCTACATGTGTACTTTTAGCTCGCCGTCTTACTCTCATCCTGTGCTGTCATCTATCTATCTATTTATCATACCTCGTCGGCTTACATCCTCCGTGTCCACTATCTTCCGTTTCCCGCCGTCTTCCCGTCATACCTCGTGCTGTCGTTAACGCTTTACGCTTTGCCCGTTCGTTTTGGAATCCCTCTCTCGTTTGGTCGCTTGTCTGTCTGTTTGTTTGTTCAGGTACATGTTACATACATACATATATTTCGCGTACATATGGTCCTTGTGGACTCTTTTACACTTTGGACTCGGACTTGAGATTAAAAAGAGTTACTACTACTGTTGTACAGCTTCCTCTTTCCTCTCTCCTCTCTTCTCCATTGTCAGTTCACCGTTCACCCTTCCTCCCTTGTCCTTCATTCTTGCCACTGTTCTCGCGCTACCTACACTGTACATATTCGCTCCTCGGCTCGTCGCTCGCCATTTGTTGGGTAGTCTTTTGTGTACGTGTTCTTGTTCTGACTTATTTACTTACGTGTCACCAGCGTTTCTTGTTTCTTGTCTTCGTCCTTATGCACCCCTTCCGGTCCTCTTCTTCGTATCTTTTCCTTGCTCCCATTTTTCCTTGATCCCCATCTTCCAAATCTCCCGAGTCTTTTCTTCGCTCTTCACAGAGTATATTTACCCCGTTCTTCAAGGTTGACCCAAAAATTGTACTTGTATGGAATGACTGATGAACCCGAAGAATGAACTATCTGAGTATGTACGTACATACTTGTCTGCATTTACACCTCTTCACACCCTACAGGCCTAGCTTTTCTTACTTCTATTGATTCTCTCCCTCTTCCCTTTTTTTTTTCCAGCTGTACATGTACTTTTACTTTTACTTTTACGAAGTATACAGTTTCCAATACAGTTTCAGGTTTCCTTTTCTTTTATGACACGGCTTACCACTCAAGGTCTTAACACATATGTCGAGGAGTTCTTCTCCTATGACTTTGTCCTGTGGCTTTCAGAGGACCTGAAAGTCGTCAGCCCCAAGTATGGGTCTTTGACTCGTATTGAGCTGACTTTGAATTCTCCTAAGTACCTGGATTAAGTACAGTACTGTTTCAACTTTCTGAACCCCCACCTGCACCGGTCGTCTCTCCCGTCTCTCCCGTTCTATGTGACCATGTCATGTCATCTCTACGCGTCATCCAAACTGGATCTCAATCCTCTTCAAACTCATAACTATTACTCTCCTACCCCCTACCCACGTTCCTACGAAGTTTCAGCGCAGTCGCTGCTCATTGACCCCCCGCCGACGCCGTCAACGACGAGCTCAGGCCCTCCGCTAAAATTTCCGCGCGTGACGCATGACGTTACACAATTTGCTGGTGCCAAACCGCTCAAAAACCCACTTTCTACAACAATCACGAACAGTATGCAACGCTGTTCATTCGGAAATCGAAGGATCACACCACTATAGTGGTCCGTAGAATAGTATTATTCAAGAGTGTTACTTTCATTGTACATATCTGAAACAGTCTGAAACCCGACGACCAACCGACGATGGCCGCTTCGGGTAACCTCAAGTAGTATGATGTACTGACGACGAGCAACGGGTCAAAATGCATATTCATGAATGACTAACTGCCGGTAAGTAGACGGTAACGCCGAGTACTTGTGATGATCATGCATCAAGCTGTACCATATGGTGGTTGCTGGACCCTCTGCTACTTCTCTAACTTGGGCTTTTCGTATGCGCGGAGTACTACTCTACAGAGTCTCTTAGCCTGGATTGTTCACTGCGAGTTCTGGATTCCTATGGCCAAGGGGGGGGGGGGGGGGTCATGTTGTAGTAATTCCGTATACTATGGAGGATTGGTTAGTTAGTTCGGGCCTGGAGCCGTTAAAAATTTCTGAAGGGTACCCTCGCAGTATCCTATGGTGAGCCTAGGCCCTACAGTAACTTTTTGCAACACTTAGAAGACTCTAAAAAGCCCTCGAAACAGCAAACATGTCAGCTGTAAGCCGTCTACTGTCCCTAGACTACTTACTTTGACAGTAAGACTGCAATGCCAGGAGGATGAGGACAACCCCGAAAACCTCTCTGTTCATACCATGGACAATACAGTAACTTGTCCAGCATGTCATTCTACAGTCAATCTGGGTCGGACTAGTGATTATAAGAGGCATGAGGGATAAGAAGACTATGGTTGAGTAGTACTTACTAGAGATGTTTGAGCCTAGTACAACGAGCGCATTTGGGAGACGGATACTCATAGCTTGATATTTGATGAAAGATTCTCTTTCAAGACGAGGGCGCAGCTATGTAGTGGGAGCCTGGATGCAAGAAGGGGTCCGGACGTGGCTGTGCCTTCCAAATGGAGTAGGATTATAGAATGCATTACGGTAGATTACGGTTATTTAGTCCGTTACTCCGATACTCGAGCCTTTAAAAAAAATTTTCCGACCCTATATCATTGACTCTATGTACAAGATTTTGGACCCCCTTGTGCTTCGCATTTACAAAACTCACTTAGCAACGTTCAACGGATGAATGATGCTGATCCACGTGCGTCAAAAGCTTTCGCAATCAACATCCCTACCAAGGCAGTGTGTATTCTCAATCATGTTTCAATCTCGTTTTGGACAATGCGCTCGCTCACTGCTCACCTTAGCTCAAATGACACCCTTACTTACCCTCGAGCCATGCGTACTACTCTGATGGTTTTCACTGGTATTCATGTGGTATTTTCCAATTGTTTTTCAGTGATCTTCATCTGTTCCGATAGGGGACCGAAGTGAAAATACTTTTGTGCATTTACCATCCGTACCGCAGCACCATATTCTACCATTTTACATACCGGAACGGGAGCCCCTGCAGTCGGCCAAAATACACATGGTAGCTTGGCAACCTATTGACGACTCGTCTGGAACCCATATGCTTTGATCGTTCCTGATCCTTATACCTGTAGCTTGATGGATAGGTTGATTGACCTTCGAGTATAAAAAGCTCGACGTTTTGCGCCTAATTCTTCAGCTACTCAGCACAACCACCACCTTCCCTTCGGACTTTGGTCTTCTTCAGCTTCTAGCCCTCTCGAAGAGGCTTTGTACATTTTCATACACTTTCACTCTCACTCCATTCTTTCGTTGTATCAATCCTTCAATCTTTGTTCATCTACATCTTCGACCATGTTCGCCAAATTCTCTCAAATCGCTGCTACTACTACAATTTTTGCCATGGCAATGACTGTCCAGGCTGCTCCTTCTCCTGCTTCTCTCATGCGTCGTAATGCCGGTGACGGTACGAAGAACCTTCTCTAACTTCTTTGTCTTTGTGCCCTTTACTTATGTTCACTGAAACCTCCCTTCCCGAACCCTTGCTACCATCGCAATCGACTCGGACTCGTATGATCTTGATTATTCAGTGACATTCTACACTCCCGGACTTGGCGCCTGTGGTATTTCAAACACTGAAAGCGATATGATTGCTGCCGTTTCTGCGCCGTTCTTTGATACCTTCCCGTGAGTAGAGTCATTCATGCTCGCAGATCATACGAGTGCCTGATAATATCCTCTTTCTTTATAGCGGTGCCACACCTAACCCCAACCTGTAAGTCTTGTCTCCATCGACGTCCACGCCCGTCTATTACCGAGTCGACTGCAATCACTAACACGACGCCACGTTTTTTCTTTCTCTTTACATAGTAACCCACTCTGTGGCAGGGCGGTTAGCATATCCTGTAAGTGCTTCTTACAGCATCAACGACATATCAACTCTGAATCTCTTCACACCAGCCGGCGGAAAAACCATCCAAGTCACCATCGTCGACAAATGCCCTGGCTGCGCTCTCCAAGATCTCGACCTTTCTCCCGCTGCATTCAACCAGCTCGCCGATCCTTCGGTTGGCCGGCTTCATGGTGTTACCTGGGATTTCGTTTAAATGTTAAATGAGGATTTTCATCTCTCTTGTCTTTCCTTCTTCTCTGCGAGGAATCTCGGGCTATAGCTATACATGTTGTATACCACTATCCCTCTGTACGAATTCGCGATCGTTCGTATCATTGGTGCTAGGAGGAGTATTTATTGCTAAGCTATGTACGTAGATGTAGATCTTAGATATAGAGTATCTGCTACATATATAGACATTCGTTCAGTGTGGTTCTTTGAAATTGCAATCGACATAGCGTCTGTCCGTTTGGCTGGCGTTGGTTAAAAGAGAAGAAGACCAGCGATCGCGTCTAGCCCCTAACTGCGTCCAGGCATGGAAGAATGACATGGGGACGCGTCTGAAACGGGTTGTATTAGAGTAAAAAATAACCGGCCTGTCTGGCATATATGCCAGTGGCGTGTCGAGCCTTTGGAATGTACACGACTGGATCTCCGTGTAATCATGGGACGAAGAGAAACAAAAAACAGTGAAGATGCGACGAGCATATATATGGCAGTGTGGCATCCCCGGGCCCTCAACCGGCCGCAATACAGGGCGCGCCACAGTACTGCCCTCAACATCTGTCCAAGTCTCCCCCTCGTTCGTTTGTCTGAAATCCTTCCCATCTTCAGCTCAGGCGCCAGTAACTGACGACGCGAAGAACGTGAATTCAGAAATTACAAGTCCAGGGAAACTGAGAGCTTTTGGGCGGGGTCCGAAGAGATCATGAACGT
The DNA here is from genome assembly GCA_013368315.1 of Tetrapyrgos nigripes. Classification (NCBI taxonomy): domain Eukaryota; kingdom Fungi; phylum Basidiomycota; class Agaricomycetes; order Agaricales; family Campanellaceae; genus Tetrapyrgos; species Tetrapyrgos nigripes. Next base: position 70,967 of record JAACJM010000239.1, on the reverse strand, counting down.
CGACAAAGGGAGACTCAGTTACCTATGCCTACTGCCGTCGATCGACGTGCTAGTATTAAAGAATGGCAGTGAATGCTAATTCTCAATCAACAAATGAGTGGTAATACGTCTGAAAGACCGAGTAACTAGACCGATTGATCCTAGACTCAGACGCTGAGGAGATTTTGTATTATGAGTACATCAGTTCCTTTCGCCTTACATACTGTTCCATTTGCTAGCTACCGAAGGTAGGCCCTCAGGAAATGATCCTGCTGGCTTACTTGTTTCGGTGTTTTGGACGACTAAGTCTGCTCAATATCTTGGTGCCAATCTCATAGAATATATGTTTATGCTGTCGCGTACACGTTCTTGTCTAGGTCTACTTATGGAAATTTAACTCGTGAAAGTTCCATGGATCAAGACACTCGAGCTCAGAACCAGGTTATTCCTTTCAAAAATCCTATATAGATAACTCTCTGAACTTAACATATAAATACTCTATCATTCGTACAGGCTATCAAATACCTCCAAGGAGTACAGGTACAGATTTTTTTCTAGACCCAAACAAACTCTCCAAAAAACCTGAAGAAAATTCAAACTTGGATGATTAAATGAAGGACGATTAAATGAAGTTCCAAGTAACACCGTGGAGACGACCGACGGATAGGTCAGCAAGTTGAGAGAAAGCAGTGGGGGAAAGGTCGAGGTCCTGGCCCACGCAACCGGGGCATTTGTCGACGATGGTGACCACGATGGTTCTGCCGTTGGCTATTTAGGTTGAAGAATCGCATTGAAGATGCGGGGATTGACATGCTTAGCATGAAGAGTTGTGAACTGAGGAAAAGACAGTGAAAGACTCACCGGATACGCTGATTGGCTTGCCACAGAGAGGGTTACTGAAGGATTGAAGGATTGGATCGCGTAAGTATTCTCAATGGACCAATCGACTCTTATGACTAAACTCACAGGTTAGGGTTGGGAGTGGCACCACTAAGGTATGAGGAGACGATATCAGTCTTCAAGCGAAGATTGAAAATAAACATCACTGCTTACGGGAATGTATCAAAGAAAGAGGAGGAAACGGCAGTGATCATGTCGGCGTCGGTGTTGAAGATGCCACAAGCGCCGAGGCCGGGGTTGAAGAATGTGGCTAATAGGGAATGAGAGAGAAAAGCAGACGTTAATAAGCAAGAATAATCACTCTAAATGAAGAATACGTACCATCGCCAACATTACGACGGGCAAGAGCCTGAGAAGTAGCAGGTGCAGCTTCAGTGGTCATCGACATGGCGAGGACAGCGGCGACAGCAGCAGCAGTGATTTGAGTGAATTTGGCGAACATGGTGAAATAAAGGAGTGATACAACAGTGAGATATGTATATCAAAGTGAAGGTAGATCGAAATGAAAGAAGTTGAGAAAATGAAAGTTGTCTAGGAGAGAAGAACGTGCTGAGTAGCTGAAGGATAGAGACCGCCGAGTCGAGCTTTTATACTCGAAAATCACTGAAGGGTTCAGGAACGCAGCAGTATATCACGGATTTCCAAGAATCCGCCATACTAAAGAGTTGTCAGTGGTCACGGTTTCCGGAGAACTATCAGGTTAATTGGAGGACATGTGCAGGGCATCGTGCTGCGCGGATCTAAGCTGCACTCGGTCTAGTGCCTTGAAGTGGTATTCGACAGATAAAAATCATGGGGAAGCAATAGAGAATTCCGCATGCTAACCATCTCGTAAACCCAGTGTGGCAAATGCGTCAAGTCAAACGTGAGCGCGCTGTCCAAATCAAGAGAACGGAAACATTGGGGATATTAGATCAAGACGAGTTGAGGACACACCGCCTCAATATGGTCCAAGATGTTGACCTCGACACACCTGGGTCAGCCTGAGTCTGATACTCTGGGTTTGGTACATACATCCAGAGAGTCGCCTCAAAGTCCAGACTAAGCTCTGAGCACGCGTACGCATGGAAACACGTACGCAGACTCGCATGGTCTTTACCGCAGTTCCCCAGCCTATATATGCTATTGGTTATGCTTTTTGCTAAGTACTCGCAGAGAATTCATAATCGACCACAATAAGCAATGCAACATAGTCAAGCCGCTCAAAGCCGCTCACTGTTTGATTTAACGCTTACCCGGGACCTGTCCTTGATCTTTACGAGGCCCAAACTTGATACAGCAGAACAAAAATCAATATATGAGTATGAAACGATGAATAATATTTGGCCCGAGATTCGGCAGTGCAAATGATACGCATGATTTTGAGGTTTTCTGGCAATGGTATTATTGGTAAATATATGGATCTCATATGTCCGAATCTTTCACTCACCAGTAAGAGACTGCCTCTAATGGGATATTGGCAAACATCGAGAGCGGAGCGCGCGTCTTGACAACTTGCATGTGGTTCAGAAACAGCAGTCCCAAGCTGAGTCTAACTTGAAGGCTGAATTATTGCTGAGGTAGTTGAGCGCTGATTTATCAATGAGAGTCTATGAGTCAGTTGCGGGACGGGGAGAAATGACCGTAGGCAATATGTACATTTACCAGACCACAGGCTGTAAAGACCGCACATGAGAGCGACTGAGTACCAGTCAACGACGCTCTTGAAGTGAAGGAGGGGGACGGGTTTCGGGGAGGAGGGGAGTGTATTTCCCGGGCTGGGACCAAGAACTGATACGCCGGGGCTCCGGAAAAGATGGCGGTAAGAAAAAGAAAAAGTAGATTATATAATCTATTATAATCTGATCATGAACGTCGCCAAAAATTCCCACTCATTACCGGCGAGTCGCGTCTCGGCTGAAATTCGTGTGAGCAAGCAGATTAGATCTGAGTCCAGCCTCAGATACTACTTAGTTCAAAGCAATTGCAATATGACGAGCAACGAGCACGAACACGAGGACTCCTCCAGAAGAGCTGGGATTGATAGTATTTTTGGCAAGGATATTGCGTATCCAAGTTTGAAACGGTGAAGTGGTTTTGAAGGAAAGCCGGTCAAAGATGGACCAGCGGAGAGTCTCCCTCAAACGCGACGCTTGACAGCAGATTTTTTGTTCCCTGAACTCAGAGTTAGTACCGGCAGCTCTGAAGGACAATGCGCTCCTACTCACTCTCCGGTGTGCCAGAACATGTACTTTGAGGGTCAATCCCGAATCATTTTAAAGCGGTGTATCTTCACCTGGGTCCTTGGTCAAATCAGCCGTCGTAACTGTGAATTGTGTTGGAACTATCTCGTTGGTTTGGGCAAGACGCTCAGGCTTACATCAATCAACATCAACTGGAATGACCCAGTAGCCAATGGCCAGTTGGGTTAACTACTTGATAGTACGTACTACATACCGCTAGTTTGCGGAATTTTCTATTACAGTCACCGATGTCTTTGTCTTTGTAACTCTCGCGCACGTTTCAACGCTCATCTAAGTTCTAACGCTCATCTGCTATTTAAACGTCTATTGCTTACAGTGAGTCTGACTTACAGTACTAATACGGAACCGAGTGCAATGACTTGAAATGCCGCCCTCATCTCAAACAAACCTTAACCTTCGGTCTAGATAATTTACCGACTCGGAAAACCGTTATGGCTTACTACTCCTACTCCGTACCACGAGGTTGGCACTACGGTGATTTTTTAGCAATCCGGGGACCGGGATTATGCATATGGATAGCCGTTCAAGTTTGCGTTCCTGAATCCTGAATATTGGATCCTTCTCAGTGCCAGTGCTCTGCGAGTCCGAGCGAGTATAAAAAGGCTCGAACTTTGCGTCTATCCTTCAGCTTCAGCTACTCAGCACATTCTCTTCTCTGCTAGACACTCAAATTTCACCATGTTCACCAAACTCACTCAACTCGCTGCCACTGCCGCAGTCGCTGTTCTCGCCATGTCGATGACGGCTTCGGCTGCGCCTGCTATTACACAGACCCTTGCTCGTCGTACTAACGTCGGTGACGGTGTGTACACTCGTCCCTTTCTTCAGACTTTATTTCGATCGTGCCGTGCTTCAAGCCTGTTTACCATCTTCCAAACTCTGGTTCTCTGACTGACTCTTGGTTTTCTACCACTTCTTTCTACCACTTCCTTCATGAATCATGAATCGTGACTACTAGCCACGTTCTTCCATCCCGGCCTCGGCGCTTGTGGCTTATTCAACACCGACGGGGACATGATCACTGCGGTTTCTGCATCTTTCTTTGATAACTTCCCGTGAGTAGCCTGATGCTTTGTTTCCTTATTTGAATGCTAAGACTCTGATGCTAATGCCTTGTGCTCATGATCACAGTGGTGCCACTCCCAACCCCAATCTGTAAGTCCCAGTCTGATGCTTGCACCCTTCTTGAAAATTCACGAATATGTTCCCCTTCAGTAACCCAATCTGCGGCCGACCAATCAGTGTATCCGGTAAGTCTGCATTGTCTCCTCTCCAAGTCTCAATCAACTCAACTTGACATCCTAACTGTATCAATAGCCAACGGCAGAACCATCGTCGTAACCATCGTCGACAGATGCGCTGACTGTCCCGGCGCAGGAGATGTAGACCTTTCTCCCGCTGCATTTAATCAACTTGCGGATCCGAGTGTTGGAAGGATTCATGGAGTTCAGTGGGATTTTATTTAAGGAGTCTCAAAGGAGTCTCAAAGGAGTCTTTAATCAAAGTTGAGGACTCATATGGAGCATGCAACGTGGATGCGAGGAGTTGATTGTTGAGTACGAAGAGTTTGGATATTTTATTTTGGTTTTTTGGGAGCATTATATGGGTTTAGAGGGAGTAATATGTCACTGTCTCTTTGGGCTCGTGGTCGGGTTTAGAGAGAAATCTGTAGCTATATCTGCACATGCTGAAATTCAAACAGTTTCAAGTAGAGTATGAGTACATATCTCTTATCACCCTAGATAGAATAGGTATCTATATCAGTTTGTGGTTGTGATAATAAAAAAAAACGGAAACATGCAACTTCATCATTGGAGGTAAGTGCTACAAATTGAACGCAGGACCTTCAGAATTCACCCATGCAGACGTTCTACTCTCATTATGATTCTCTACCACTGAGATATACCCCCTACGCAAGAGCACCCTGGAGTTTAAGCTTTAAGAGTCATTAATCATCTTGCAGCATCGTCTAAGAAGAATTTCGAACAGTGAATGATAGACGGATCACGGGGAGCCCTGAAACAGCGACTCCCCTGGGTATATTTCGACGAGATGAGGCTCAGCAGCGCTAGACATAGTATGCACATGTAAATATGGGAGTGGAGGGCGGGTGATGCAAAAACTACTGTTGAACACTTATAGACTCATGAGGAGAAATGAAAGGAAACAAGAGAAATAAAAATATACCCGAGAGGCTCGTGAGGAGAAATGAAAGTAAGGAGAAGGTGGGGGCGAGACTCTCGGGTCTAAGTACAAACTACAGAAAGGAGTAGAAAAGGGAACTGATCTAAAGTACCATAGGAATAAATGCCGATATATTAAGGTAATTAAAAAACGAATGGGAGAAATCGAGAGATGGCGGCAAATAGGTATAAGCAATGGACAGCCCTGGGGTCCTGCGCGAAGAGTCTATCCATGGCGGATGACAAGGGAAAAGCATGGACAGCCCTGGGGTCCTGCGCGATGGGTATAAGAGAGAGGGGATGGAAATTCAAGATGTAACTCACGGCGATGATTAGATTTTTGTAAAAACCCCTTTTAAAACACAACAAAGGTGTGGGGAATTTGAAATTCAAATAGGGGTGCCCACGCCGATCGCGTACGGCTGAGTTGTGGCTGAGCTCAGGACGCGTAAGAATATCATATCACATCCAACTGGAGTACATATATGCGTTCGGTAAGTATGTCCTTTACTTAATTAAGTATACAGTACATACTTTAGATTTCACAATAAAAATACATAAGTGTTGTGACAGTATTATTTTCAGGGTATTTTCGTTCATTTTCTGTTTCTTTTCTTCATCAGTCACTGCCTTTTGATCATCGTTTGGTTCATCCTTTGCCCTATCTTTTGTTCATCTTTCCTTGATCATCTATGCACAGCTATCATCCCCTGTTTCATCATTTGTTCATCTTTCTATGATACATCTCTTACAGGGACACTACACACAGCTTGTTCATCTTTTGTTCATCTTTTCATGATACATCTCTTACAGGGACAATAGGCTGTACTTTGATTGTTCTGGACAGTTCTCTGATTCCTTTCTTCGCTTTGCTCAGTTCTTATCTTTCTTTCTGTTCTGTGTATATAAGCTTAGAGTAATAGCTCCCTAGTCCCCATCTTGACCTCTTCGTCTTGGGACTAGGTGAGCATCTCATGTATTCCTTGTCTTTATTCAATATTAACTTTGTCTTGGGACTAGTCTCTCATCGTTATCTGTCTACTGTTGTCCTGTCTACGTCTACTGCTTAGACCCAAGTGTGTGCTCTTTACCACAATAAGTAGCAAAAAGGAAGTCAAGAAGGCTGAATCGCTGATTTATCAATGGAGTCTACGGCTCAGTTACGGGACAGGGAGAAATGACTGTAGGCAATGTGTACATTTACCAGACAGACTGTAGTGACCAGACATGAGAGTGACCTGAGTACCAGTCAATGACACTCTTGAAGTGAAGGAGGGGGGAGGAGGGAGGAGGAGTGTATTAGTATTACCCGGGCTGGGACCAAGAACTCATACGCCGTGGGTCTGGGCAACCCGATGTAGCTACTGTACTCGTGGTCACGGAAAGTAACGGTCCCGTGACATGTGACACCATTTTTCGAGGATCTTGTCATTGACTATCCTTGTATCTACACAACGATGTACAGCATGTATTGCTACCAAACTTTGTATTCATATACTCTACCATCAATGCATTTCGTACCCCAGTTAAAATCTCGTGTGACCGCCTTTCGCATCCAAGACAGCCTGGACAACATCATCCATTCTCCCAACATACTTGTCAATATCTTCGATTTCTATCTCGCCCCAAACCTCCTTTACTGCCTCTATCAGCTCATTGGCAGATGAAGGGTGATGTGGTCTAGCCCTTACGCCAGCTTTTAGTTCGTGCCAAACACGTTCAATGGGGTCAAGGTCTGGAGAAGATGGCGGGTGTGGGAAGAGAGGGATACCATGGTCAGAAAACCATTTCTTCGTTGTCTTTGCGGTATGACTAGGTGCGCCATCATGCTGGAACTTGATGTCTCCCCTCTCTGACTTCATCTCTTCATAAAATTCCAGCAGAACCCCATCAAGAACCTGCTCTTGGTACCTCTTTGCGTTCATTCCTCCTTCTTTCCCTCCCGGGTACTCCAGCACCACCAATGGGCCCTTTTTCCCCTTCATTATGCATCCCCATACCATGACCCGAACAGAGGACTGCTTAACTGTTGGTACCAAGCAGTCCTCTTCATATTCTTCATCTGCGCGACACGTTACAAAAATCCGGCCCCGACTGTCATCCATCTCAACATAGCATTCATCTGACCATATCACTTTTCTCCAATCCTCTCCTTTCCTCTGTGAAGCCCAGGTCCTCCTCTTCCTTTTCTGCAACTGGCTGAGCAGTGGAACCTTGCATGCTACCCGACGGTGGTACCCTTCTTTAGCAACATGCTCTGCAACAGTTGTTGCGCCCAGAGGTGGTTCCATTTCATTTCCTATCTCCTTAAATGGTACCCGGCGTGCCTTTCAAACGGCCCTGACAAGCCTTCGTTGTGTCCTGTTTGTAACTTTGGGTGGTCGTCCACTACGCGGCCTGTTTTTCGTCGAACCGGTCTTGCAAAATTTCTGCCAAATCTTCTTGGCACTTCCATAGGGTATCCCAACGAGTTCTGCAGCTTTTTCAATGGTTTTTTCTGCCCTGTATGGCTCCAATGAGCCTGTTCTTCTTCGGACTATTGTGTTGGACACGAGCCATGTATGTGTAATGTAGTAGGGTACAAGAAAAATGTTAACTACGAGACACGGGGGTTATGTCACACGTCACGGGACCGTTACTTTCCGTGACCACGAGTATGTAATAGGTATATCTTCAGGGAGGGAGGTGAACGGACTTTGGGGAAAAGATGGCTGGCAAGAAAAAGAAAACATAGATTATAATCTGAGTCCGGCCTCGGATACTACTAAGACAAGCACTCCTTCAGAAGGGCTGGGCTTGATAGTATTATTGGTAAGGATATTGGGTATTCAAGTTTGAAATGGTGACGTGGTTTTGAAGGGAGAAACAACGCAGCTGAACCCATGTTGGCTTGAAGCTGATGATGACAGTTCAGGACGCAAAGTGTCGGCAACTGCCTACGTTAGTCTGTCTGTGAGAGACTAGCAGCTGCCAAATGCAATGGGTGCCATCTCAGGCTGTCTTTCCCCGCTCCTCCACCACTTTCCTTCTGCCAAATCCTACTTGAGTCCATGTCATGGGCATCAAATCCTCTTCATCCTCAGGCCCAATCAAAGCCGCCTCTGACTGTCTGCTTCTGGGGCAATGGGATGAGGACTCTTACCTGCCGTGGTATACAGTCAAGGGGGGTCCATGTGATAGCATTTCCATATAGGGGTGGTTAGTTAGTCCAGCTGCCAGGCCGTTAAAGGGTCTGGAAGGGGTTCTGACTGGGTTATAAGGTAATCCTAGGTATGAATCACCATTTGTTCTCTAACAAACAATATTTTGAACTATTGTCAACCATAAATGCAATCACTTTTGAGAGAGTCTTATGAAGCTGCAGTAGACCTGGAGACATTTATGGAGCCCTCTGGAGATAAAACTCGGATCTAATCAGCTTATCATTACCATATTTGGTATATAAGCTTATCTAACAGCTAGTTAGTCCAGTGTCCGAGGCCTTAAAATCTTTTCCGACCCTATATGACCCTACAAAATCCTGGACCCCCCTTGTATACAGTGGCCTGCATCGACATATTTGAAATTGAGTAAAAAAGCAATTGAGTTATTGGCTCTGAAGAGGTAGATGTGGGCTACCAGCTGGGCACTAGTTTGTTGCTCAACGAACGCTGCTCGACGGAGAATTTGCGGAGAAGGTGTTTGGTGCTGAGTCTGCGGTGTTGACAGAAAAGAATATATTTTCCTTGTATTTTCCCGGGATCAGGATAGTGCAACCATTTTCGCTCAGAATAAGATATATATAGGACTCGTATATCGGAGCATTGTTGGAAATTAATTTCGGATTCATCCCTTTTTTCACCTCGCAGTCTCAGGAAACATTGGATATCCTCACAAATCTGTAGCAGTTACCAGAGAAATTTCTATTTTGCCTACAGAACATAGTCAGAATCCACATTTAATGAGCCACATCACACCTTTCTTGGTGCCCACAATTCGAAAAGTACGCGTCAAAATGCCAGCTTCCTGATATTTAGTTTTTACGCCGCACATCTCAGGCTTAAATCCTCTCCTTAGGCCTTAAAACTTTCCTGTCGAAATCATAACCCTTAAATTTAAGGGTGTTCAACCCTGAAGTGGAACACTAGTGGAACGTGGAATGTGGGACGTGAACTTTGTCTAAAGCGCAGGGCGTTGTCCGTCCCAAAAGGTGTCAGGAAGGAGCGTATATCCAAAATCTATGTTTATACAAAGCCAATATGGCTGACGTGAGATATGAATAGCAGTGAAGTACTGAGTGTTTTTAAGTATGTACAAAGTAGAAAAAAGAAGCAATTTGAGAGGTGAAACCGGCTAGTGTTAGGACATGAGAAGCCGCCAATGTGTTGGTATTTTAAGACGAGGTAGTGCGATACTCGTAACTGCACAGGTATACTCGCTGCACACCGTACACCGCACACAGATCCGCTGCCCGCCTCCAGAACGTCGTTGGTCACGCATACAGGCTGCAGTTGCTCTTTGACCAGGACGGGACGCGCGCGTTGCTATATCCAGGAGTAAGTCTACACGTATTCCGTTATCATCCCTCGCAACCTGAAAAGTTCCCTCGACTACGGCTAGAGATCTAACAACACTTACGTCTATCAGCGAATCGGCGCTGTGTTGGGTTTCTAATATGTACAAGTATACCAGTGATGGACCAATGGACCATGGGCGTGGTGCTGTGTAGGGCGTGACAGGATATGATCATCTCAGTCATTCGAAGATGGTTATTTGATCCTTATCCTAAAGGGGCCACTTGACGGGTATCTATCAACGACGCAGTGGTTATAATCATTGTTGTGATGTTGAGTGATGCATTTGCTTTCATTCTTTCCTTCCCTTCCTTCCCTTCCTTTCTCCTTGGCCCTTATCCTCTCCCCGCTATCACTCATCTGTTACATTGCCTTCGATATAACGTCTCGGCTTGCTGGATCTACAGGCCAAATGTTCAACATAGCGGCGAGATGCATTACCCTTCACTGCTCTCAAATACACATGCTGCAGGTCATAGGCTTCCTTGTGGTAGCCTCATACCTGGCAGGACTAGTAAATGCTCTGGAATTCACTTCGAAACCATCTCCAAGCTGGAGGGTAGGTTCCAGTGAAATTTTTTTTGATGTTTTCTAACCTTTACTACATGAACCAAAATCTATTATTTCTTATAAAACTATCAGAAACCAGCGATAACCACGTCCTCGGAGGATCGGGTCTCTCTAGCTGAGAGAGCCTTTGAAAAGGCTCTTGGACTGCTTAATCAGACAACTGGGAAATACACTGGTGCGTAGATATAATTATTCTCAGTAAACTTCCATTAAACTATGATCTGGGGCTTTGGGACAATTAGACAACCTTGATATGACAATGCCTGGAGCACTTTACTATGAAATGGCCAGATTTGATTTCCTCACCAATCAGACCAAGTTCAAAGATCAGATATTGAATTATTTTGGTATTGTTGAAGGAGAATTTCCAAGCTTTGAGATGGATTTGTGAGTTGACCATTCTCTTGAACCTTCATCAATTTTCAATATTCTTTTGCAGTGTTGGTACTCTCTTTGCTAAGCCTCCTTGCTGTATTGATGATCCAAAATGTGACACAGCTTGATGATGGGCTGTAAGTATTTGCTTTGACTGTTCTGTGCTTGCAATTTTCCAATTAATTGGTTCTAACCTTACAGTGTATTTGGCTATGCTGCAATACATGCATATAAAGCCTACAATGATGAAATCTTCAAGAGATATGCACAAGACTCTTGGGAATATGGAATGAACTATACACTATCCAATGATCAAGTTGCAGCTCGTCATACACCAGTGAAGAATTTTACCCTGCAGGTCGACTGTACTGGATGTGAGTATCAATAGAATACATCATTTTATATGGTGATTTTTAACACCTGTGCTGCTATTTCTTTTTTATTCTGGTTTACAGTTAAAGTCACTGGTGGATCATTTTGGGCAAGTGATTAGCAATTACTTCAATTTTCATTGCTAAATTCCATAAATATTCCACAGGCCATAAACCCCAGTGTTGCTCTTCTAAATGGTCTTTCATCTGGGTGAGTCAGCCATCTTCAGGGCTTGTTGATGATTGTTCATTTACTTCTATATTTTCAGGTCATTTCTAGTGTGAGAAAAAAAAAGAAATTATTTGCACTACTGAAATTTGATTTAACATTATCAGATTATCAGGCCTTCTAGCTGAAGTCACAGCAAACAACACTTATCTGGATGCTGCTATTGCCTCATCTGAATTTATTCTAAACCAGCTTGGTAATTCAAATAGCCTCATAAAAGATTCTCTGAATATTGGGCCCACGGATACCTGCCAAGCTGGGCAGGATTACCCATATAACTCTGGACTTACAATTGAGGGCTTGGCTATCTTGGATGCTCTTCAACCAGATCCAGACAGGTTGCAAAAGTAAGGAGGATCATTGGACTCAGTAGTATGGTCAATTAAACTGATGTTTCAAGGCTGTATAACATTATTTCTGCAGCTACCATTGCTGATTGGCATAACAAGGATGGTGTTATTGTTTCAAATGCGCCTTCTGGATACGGTCACCGTAAGTGTTGTCTTATCTAGTCAGTTAAATTGGAAACTTACAAGGTGGACAATTATTGATAGCTCAGCAAGGTGGAGATAGCCATTTAATCAGAGCTATGAATGAAGTTTACCACCGAACAAATGATTCAAATCTGCAAAGTTATGCTGAAAAATACCTGTCTGTCCAAGTAAGTGCTGATAAAAAATTTACACATGCACTTACATGCAATATTCTGTAGTACAATGCTTTGCTTGACTTCTCCACATCAGAAGGAACAGACATTTACGGTGGTCAATGGACAGGTCCTCCTTCAGATCAAATTTCCGGTGAAAATCAGACAGTTGCACTTAGCCTCCTGGTTAATGCCATATCACTGACTGACGCTATTCAATCACCGGAACCCACATTCACAACCATACCCCCAGGCGCAACATTACCCGCATCGCCACCATCATCTCATTCAGCGAGAACCGGTGCTATTATAGGCGGTGTGATCGGCGGAGTTATATTAGTCATTTTGACTGGGCTTTGTTTCCTTCGTCTTCGTCGCAAGAACCAACGAAGGTTAAACGCACCATCTCAATACCTACCCAGCTTTGTGGTATTCCCATCTTCATCACAGACAACACTCGGACAGTCTGCCAGCAGCGGTTATTCTAGGGCGCAGAAGGGCCAAAATTCCAATAACAGAAATCAGTTTGCATCCGACAGAATTATTCAGCCACTGGATGGGAAGAGAGGAATTCGAGAGCAAACTACTCTTCCAGCATCTTCAGCTGATAATGTAACCCAAGACACGGCACCACCTGCAACCATAGTTCCAATTACTCAGCCGCCATTGCCATCAGTACAAAATCGAGACAATATGACAACAGAGGACCTGATAACGTTGCTGAATCAACGTTTGCAACCTGGTCCTCATTGGGAGGAAGAAATGCCACCAGAGTATCCTCGTACACCTCACTGAGCGTGGCTGAAGTTGGGAGAGAAAGGAAACATAGGACATGTACAATAGGGTATTGACATTATGAGTGTATATACTGTCTGTCCGTTGCACCCGTTGTAATCTAAAAGAAAAGCTTCATCTACTGATGATGTTTAACCGACAAAGAGAGTTGTCTCCTGCCCCATGACCTCTTTCATTGACAATGAAGAACAGAGTTTCCTGGGCTGTCCGATGCCGAGGAGGAAGAGTTGGATATGTCGGTGCACCGGCCACTGTATACAGCAGTAGGTACGAGTCCTCGTCCCATTGCCCAAAAGGCAATTGAATTATTGACTTTGAAGAGGTAGATGTGGGCCATCAACTGGGCACTGGTTCGTTTGATATTCAGCCTCTCGCAAGAATCAATGGAACAACGGAGACACGTACACCCAGGAATGAGTAGCCAGATCCCAAATTCTCGAAGGATCTTTAGAAATAAGTACCGAATGTTCATTCGTCGAATACCTCAGTCTGCTGCTCTCCCAGCTGAGCTATACCACCGATACTCTCAAAGAAACGCGTTGGACACCGTGCAGATGAGTGGACAGAATTTGAAAATGGAATCATAATATTCTCCTCTCCACATTCCCAACATATGCAGTGCAGTGCGTTTCACTCTTCACTCTTCCCCCCCCCCCCTCCACATCAGCATCTTATCCCCTCTGAATCCCTATCCCGATTACCATCCCCATCTATCACCACCTAACACAAGTCCGTACGAAGGCGAGGCGAGAGCGTTTTCAGTTGAGAGACAGCTGAGAGAAAGGTATGGAAGTCCTGAAGAGGGAGGGGGAAAGTGAAGGTGACGACGGTCTAACGTGGTTATGAGCAAGGATGAGTAAGAGGTGGTGTGTTGATGGTGGGGGAGAGGCAGAAAAGAGAAAGCAGTAGAGAGGGAGAGGGCCCAAGAGGGGGTCCAGCTTCATTCGTTGGCGATTCCAAAGACGTATTTGGGAAAAAAAGACATGTACAAAGCACAAAGGATCAAAGCCAAAGACGAAACATCGGAGAATTACGAGTGAGAGGGGTTGTGGGGGCGGGCGAGCCTAGCGGGTGTTGTTGTACGGATTAGGAGAAGAAGGGGCAGAGGGTGCGAGATTTGTTAGAAAAAAAGACAAGGACGAGGTATGATTGGCAGCGTGTAGAAAGTAGTGCGTAAAAAATATTGTAGGTGTAGAGCTGGTGTAGAGAGTAGGAGTGGGGCGAAGTGCATGACGGCCGCCAGCCTGCAAAATACACGTTAGTTCAGTGAGCCAGAAGGGCGAGAGCGAGGATGCATGCAAAAGAAGGGAAATGGGGTGAAGAAAGCAAAAGCACGACGAAGAAGATGAAGAAAGGAGAACGAAGCAAGACGAAAAAGAAGGACGAAGAATCAAGAAGACTCACCACTAAACGGACCTCTCCCCTTGCTCCACCCCTTTCCTCACACTCCCCTCAAGTCTATCCCCACCGCCCTCCTGTCTACTATCTTCATAGATATCGCGATATCCGCCTCCTCCCAAACAACATCCAATGTCATTGTTCGATGATCGATCCAAGCCAAACTGATTACCAACCCACCCATTCGGGTCTCCACATCTTCCAATAGCTTTCTGACCGTCCCTTCAAAGTCTCAATAGGATGTCTTGTATGCGTCCATTAAAAGCGCTGAAGTTGCTTTCATCTTGGAGGTATGAATCTTCAGGAAGGAGAATGAACGGCTATTTTGGCGGCTATTAGTAGAAAACCCGTGCCGGGCGGCGGCCACTAAAACGGGCTTGTCCTCTTACTACCATCATCTGGAATATCCATTGCAGCAGATCTCAGGGCTCATGGGTCTGAGGTGTGCACTAATTATTTCCAAGTTCCTTCCTCGTAGTCCCTATCGGTTGGTTACAGACACTGGCAAAACTACAGCAACGAGCGGACTCCCGTCACTTTGAGCTGGGATGGATCCACGAGAAATTTTACTTTCTGCTTAAGCTTCCTCTTACTCCAGAACCATAACTTCTATACCGTCGTCGAGTTGAGGAAATACTATACCGCATTGCTTCTCTTACTCTCCCTGCGTACACGTACAGTCTTCTACGATCACAATCTCGCCCACATTCTTCTCGAACTCGAATCCGCTTCCTACATGGTGCTATAGGCAAAATTCTGCCACCAGAGAACTCAATTGCATGTCGTTGATTGTATCCTGGAACTAGTTGTCGTTCCTACCCGTCGTACCAGTGGTCTTCAGTCACCTTTCGCCGACTGCATGCAAGCTGGTGAACAGGGAGTACGCTGGTCAATGAAAGTGAGTTATTCTTCCTTCAGGACTAGTCTGCTTCTTCTTTGGTCGACTTTTCCTTTTCGTGTGTACTCTCTCCTTTTGATTTGCCTTGGCTTCATCCTTTGGCAATGAGACTAATTTATCGTAATGGACAGACAAAACCCCATAGTTCTCTGTTTCCACGGAATCCTACTCAATACCCGCTCAAGAACTTTTTTCTCCGATGGAACTCCAGAATAATGTCCTCCCGTTCCTTTTCTTCTATCGGCTCGCCAGATGATATCTGAGTACACAACAACGATTTCTCGCGTCCTCGTACCCGGCTAAAATCGCTGGCACCTTTCCTCACTCATTCCATTGTGCACCGTTCAACGGATTTGGTTGGGAGTGTAGAAATCGATTTGGAGTGTCCAGACTGCCAGCAGAGACCTGGACAGGACAAAAGAGCGAGACGAGGTTGGGCATCGTCGCTTTGACTCCTCAAAGTGCCGATAAAGCAATTCTCTTCTCCCCACCACCTTGTCCCACCAACTCCCGCATCGCACGCATTGTTGAACTGGGTCTTCCTAGGTCATTTCGCTCTCTTCCCCATGGCGTTCCTCATCGTCACATCGTGCACATATCGCATTATATCTCTCGTCCGGGCGTAGTCGGATTTGGCTGGAGCGGTCGCCGGAACTGGGACTGGTATTGCCAGGACAATGATGTCATTGAACACCCATTACTCCCTGTCGTCGCTCTATTGTTTGGCACTATGAGATGTTGGATGGTGCCTGTTGGGGTGGGGCTTGGCGCAGATTGGTCCCGCATAATTGACGCTGCTTTTTGAATGGTGAAGATGGATAGATTTGGGTTAGACGGGAAGAAGGAATCTGAAGGTGCCCTGGTTCTGGAGACGGGATTATACATGGAGTGCTGGAGCTAAATTGCGAATGGATGCCGAGGACTACGCTGGACTCTGGTGTCGCGTGTACGACGATGCCAATCGTGAAGAGAGCTCGAGAAACGTCACTTGACGCCAGGGCAGCTGGATTGAGTTGGGTTGGTTTGAGTCGATTCGGGAATATAATTGGTATCAGGACACAGTTCAAGATAGATGAAAGCCACGTCTTTATGGTGAGTGCTATACGGCACCTTCTATCTCTCTAACTCGACTCCGACTTGATTCCTTGTAAAGTGTCTGTTCGTTAACTCTGACATTATTCTACAGATCACTTGTAACCTTGGATCTTCATACGCTAATATACGACACAAGACCAAAATGTTCTCTTATACCACCCCGCCAATTCAGAATGCTTTCTTTCGTCTCAACTTCAATCGCCTTCATTGCCATGCGCTTTCCACTTATTATCACTCCGCAAGAGTCTTTCCCTGTATATGTTGGCAGACCGTCGATGCTTTGGATAGCTGGTGGATGCCTGGATGACTGATCGCTAGGAGATGACTGGGAGCGGCGAGGATGATTGATGACGGGGAGAGAGCCAAGCGTAGCGAATACATGGAGAGATCGATGAGACGTCTATGCGCTTACTGGTGCAGATCGTATAGGTTGGAATGTAGACTGAAAGGCCGTTAATTAGTGCTGCTGCCCCTGTTTGAAGGGGAAGAAGGAAAATGAGACGTTGGCATCCCATCTGGGAACAAACCAAGACGGTCCCCCGTCTGCGTACTAATCCTCGTATCTCGGGGTTTTGCATTCAGGCTTCGGTGGACGCCCAGGTTACCAGATCTCAGCCTTCCGATGACACATGTCATGCCCGTCTTGGTCCCGAGTCCCGACCTAGAACTGTTGCTGTTTACTATATCGTTGGAGCGCAGTTGCGACAAGAACATCTCAGTTCCCGGTTCTTGACTGGAGCTAACCTACCAAGCCTGGCTTTATTACTCTCTCCTTACCCTGATCGACATCTTATTCCGCTTGACCCACAATATGGTCTCGGACCATCCATCCATCGCTGCCTTACTCGCAGATATGGGTTTTCAGTGGACAGTTGGTTATTTACTTGTCGCGACTGTGTGTGGACAAAGCTTGAAGCATGACGAGCCGCGAGAAGAAAACACTGCTTCAGACGGAAGAATTCCGGCGGGCATTTTCGTCCCTCATTAAGACGAACGGACATGATCAGCCGAAACTGAACTCCTCGCAGCGCCAGTCGTGTATTGCCAATATCCTTCCTCACTCATAACTTCGCTCATAGCCTCAGCAACTTAACCCCGTCTGCTGTTTTCACTCAGTCAAACATCCGTTTCTTTCCATCTGTGAAAAAAACATGCTACTCCTGTCCTCCTTCATTTCTCCTGTCAATGTAATTCATTTCATGAAGCACATTGTGAGCTGAACAGCTCATTTGTACCTTCTAACTTCATCTCAGTCAAGAATGTCGCCGTTTCTCGCTCTGCTGCTTGCCGCAAGCTTGTTAATAACGGTGAGGATGACGTCGACACTCGAATGTCACTGTGGAATTATGAGAGCCTGTGGGTATGGAGGACGGAATTGTGCAGCTGGCTAAAATTGGTCGACCATAATGCGTCAACAGGCATGCCAAGTCGATGAAGCTCGACAGCTTCTCTGACAGAACCCATACAGGTTTACTCAGTGCACTCTCACTACGTCCACCACTATCACTATCCACTATATAAGCGAACCAACTCCCCTCGGCGAAAATCCCCAATCTACTCCAAATTTTCGAACACTGGACTGTAGTCCTCCAATAGTCCAAACCGTACATCTTCTCTTCGTCATTGCCAAAGCTTTGCCTACGATATGGAACGATGCTCGTCAGCCCAGAATGATGTTATTCCAGTTGCACGTTCCGACGGTCACGCTGGGGATACGAGGCACGCCGCCGGTAGTTCCAACGACCAAGCAGCCAAAGATGGTGCGTTTCCAGTTTTTTCAAGGAGTCGTTCAGTGGATCTGAGGTGAGTAGCCACTATCTGATTCCTCACGGCTGCTCTTTTGGCTGGGTAGGCTTGACTAACGTTACCTATTTGAGCAGGGATACATTAGCAAAGCAGGGAAAAGCAAGCCTTATACCTTTTACTTGTTCACCATTTACATTGGATCAGGTTATTAGGACCGCTTTCCTTTCTGGTGCTGAACACTAGGCTAACACTGGGTGTCTCCCATAGACCTTGGAGCCTAAGGAACTCTCAGTCTCTCCCTCCGAAATACCCTGGAGCGATCTGGTTTGTCGGAGTCTCTGGAGAATATAGGTTCTTCCCATCTGACGTAGGATTTTAATTTTTTAGTTGCTCGAAATAGCCATGACGACAGCCTTTGCTAATTTGACGTGAGTGAGCCGCTGTATCCCAGCTGAGCGTTTGTCTGAATGATTCGATTACCTTTAGAGATGGAAGACCAATCATGGAAGCTCCAGTAAGAAATTTCCTTAATCATCGACGGTCTCACTCATATTCTTAAATCGAATTCCTAGAATGTTTGGTCCTATCTGAGTTTCTTCGCATTGGTGTGGTGGGTCTGGGCCAGCCAGGTTGCCTATAACGTTCGCTTTCGCCAGTCCGATTGGTTACACCGAGCCTTCATCTTCTTCCAAGTATTTGTCTTCTGTGCACTTGCAACGTTCACAAGTGACTTTGATATTACGAACGGGATTTCCGACCAGCGCAAAGCAGATCAACAGGTGGAGCACTTTGAACAGGCCGACCCGTTTAATTCTGTTACAAAGCCATCCCAGGACGTACAAAAGTTCAGGGAGAATCGACTGCCAACTCTCAATTTAAGAGGTATTGCGATGACAATGGCGTGGAGCCGTTTGCTACTTCTGGTTCAGTATCTTGTGGGTGAGTTTGCCTTTGAGCATAACGAGTCATTGTGCTAGTTTCTGATCTGTAAATCCCGCTAGTATTTCTCCACTCACGTCGCACGGGGGAAACTGGTACACGCATCCCATTGTACGATCGTACAGCGCTGTTGGTGCACATCGGATCCCTGCTCTTCTCCAGCATCTGCTTTTTTATATCCTTTGGTGTCATTGGCAGTCATCCCGGCAAAGGAGACCAAATCGCAAAGCTCGTCCTGTGGTACTTTCCAATTCTCATCGAAGTCGCCGCTCATTACCTTTCCATCTCTCATTTCTGCCGTGGTTGCGTACAGTACAATGCTACGGCAATCATTAAACGAAGTGCCACCGTTTTCATCATCATTCTCGGTGGGGGCCTTGATAAAATTACGATTGGCTTCAAAGTTGTTATTGGCAACGTTTCGTTCAGCTGGAAGGGGTTGGGACTCATTGTCTGCGGAGTAATCACCTTTTTGCTTCTATTCTCGTTATTCTTCAGCACGCGCGAACTTGAAGCCTCTGAGCCGGATCGAATCAGCAGCAGACGTGCCATCAGCCTCTTTTTCTTCCAGTTCGTCTATCTGGCTGCCATCATCGTGACATTGCAGGGTATTGCAACAGTTTTGCGAGCTAGTGTAAGTACTATTACCGGATGATTTTCGATGTTCACTTAATTTATTACTATAGAACCTGGGCAACGCTTTAGAGACGTCACTCGACTTTTTACGACAATCTAAAACCATCATGGACATAAAAGGTTTTTCTCAGCATTTGAATGAGAGTGATTATTCCTTCAACAATGTCCAATATGAGTTGAAGAAGCAGGGTGTTGCATTGGAGGATTTACTTCCATTTGTCAATGAGTGGATGGACATTGCTGCCGGTAAGATGGACACTGCTGCCGGTGAGGACCTTAGCGGGGATCCAGACAGATTTAAATACCCTTATGGCGCATTGTTGCAAATGGAGATCTACGCAGTTTGGACGGTACTTGATGTATGTGTGTTCGTTCCATTAATCTCTTTTGCTGACAGCCTCATCTCATTCACATTTTTCATCTCTAAACAGCTTTTCCATAGTGAGAACTTCCCAATTCAAGATCTACTCATCGCAGAGCTAGACGCATTCTACAATAACGATCCCAATAACCTCACTTGGGTGAACAATGCCACCTTTAGTGATATTATGGAAGAGGTGTTTATATCAAATGCTACGCCTGCTTTGTGGTTTTATGGGGCAGGAGGTTCAGTATTAGTAGCCCTTGGACTCATGGGAATTATCAAACAGTGGCCGAAATTTGGAGGTGAGTACTAGCGATATCGATAGGGTAGCAGTCCTTCGCCTTCGTGAACTGATCCCAAAAATCTTAGATTGGTGTGAACGAGGCCAGATCATCAGTCGATTGTTGACTGGTTCAACCATCATTCTGCTTACAGCCGTCGATGTCAATTCATCTGCCTCAGTCTTCCATATCGACGACTTGCATTATGAGAGTTCTAGGATTTGGGAGTTAGCCATTCATTCCTGGGTGTAAGTGTTTCTTTCTTCGAGAGATATTGCCCAGAAACTGAATATCGATTTACCCTCAAAATGCACAGTTTACCAATATATACTTTTGTATTGCTCACTGAACAAGTGATCGAACTCGTACGTCCGTCTTTCTGATAATCACGAGCAGTGAAAGAGACTTACACGTCGCTGGTTTCCGTCCTATCTTTCCTACTTAGCTTTTATTATATATCTAGCTGGACGAAAGCTCAATGATTTTAGTGCCTCTACCTTCGCCAGAGCTTCAACGGCTTCTGGATACACTAGGACGGGTACTGTGCCGTGCCATTAGTGTATATTCATGTACGTTCTCTTCTAATGTTAATATCACTAGCCGTGACCCGTGCGTTGCTACGGGAAATTTCCGATTATATAAATGAATAAGATTCAAAATACTACTAAGTAAGTACTATGCACTACAGCTACCATAATGTATTCCTAAGGAGAAGAGGATTGCGAGTTCGAGGGACTTGAAGAAGTGAAGTTTGAACCTGAGCTAGAACCCAAGTTTGAGCTAGAACGGGCAAAGCTGGAGGGAGAGGAATCAGTTCTCTGCCGCTTAGATGGAGTTCCATCTGCATAGCTGAATCGTAAACGCTTGCCAGCAGGAGTAGAATTACCTGAATGCGAGTAGTCAGACATTGCAAATTGCAATAAGTTCTTAGTAGCAGATAACCCTTACCGGCAGGAGGTTTTTGAGAGGGAGTAGACACCACAGGAACATAGGGCCTGCCTAAGAAGGTTACCTTGTCCAATTCAATCTCGAAACGCCCAGCCATTCCATCGGGATTGCGGATGATAGAATGAAGAAAGCCCGACACGGAGACATAAGTACCAGTGCTGACTTTCGGTTTGTTGGCCCATCGAGGTGTGTTTGGACAGAAGGTACGAATTGGCATGGAGGGTTTAGGGGCAGTGGAATCCTTGAGCAGCAGGGCATATACTTGAGGGCAGAGCTCGATTCGTCCCTCGGCATCCACACTGGTGACCACTCCTGAGGCTGTCAGGAAGGCACGATGGCGTGGATCAACGTCGCCAGCTGGAATAAGCTGTCCAATAGTCACGTAATCAGTATTGAGAAAAAACCGTAGATTTAAGCTGGACTCACATCCACAATATCACCAACCATGACATAGTCCTCCTTTGTCAATTCGTCAGTCAGTAGCTCGGATTTGACTGTTTCCTCCATCTTTGCAACCTGGACATGAGAATGAGTATATAATTGTATGTACACAACCACAAAAAACTTACGTTGACATGTATATAGTACATACCAACATCCTCAAACTTGAGACCATTGTTGAAATAACGAAGCAAGGAGAGCCCAGCGGATTTTGTATCCGGACTGTCATAAAAATAAAAGTGGGCGTCAAAGAGAATGGTCTTCCCCTTGGACTCTTCTGGGCGAGGGTTCTCAAGCACAGCAAGGCCAGACAGAGTTGCGCAGCCGTTGTTATTGGGGTTGGACATGATGAGAGAGCGAGAAGAGAGGAAGAAGAGAATGAAGGACAGCACTCAGGAATTGGAGCTTTGAGTAGGGATCGCGTTCAGAAAATGGCATGGTATTTATACTGCAGAGCGGAGCTCGCATGACACAATGACGAATGAGAAAGAACAATGTAGAAAATCGACGAAAAGTCACCAGCACCAACGGCAACTGGAAGCACGCAGAGAGTTACACACGTGATCGCGTTATCATCGTCGCATCGATGGAAAGGTAAAGAACATTCTTATGCATTCTTATAGTCAGTGTCTCGATCTACTGTAATACTTTGAGAACAACATCTAATAATCTACTAAGACTTCTGGGAATACAATATTAGTAGTTTGAGGAAGAGGCTCATCACTTGGAAGGAGGACTTTCACCCTCTGACCTGAGGTAGCCCGAGAAAACCCAACATACAATTGTCCATGCGTAAAGACCGGCACCCGAAGATCTAAGCCAACATACTTGAGAGATTGGCCTTGCGACTTGTTGATGGTCATAGCAAATGCCAAACGAACAGGGAACTGGCGCCGTTTGAGGATGAAAGAGAACTCTGCATTTTTTGATGAGGGAATGAGTGTGATGCGAGGGATAAGCGCGATTTCGTTGTGATGATCTCCGCCAATAATTTTGACCTCCAAAACCCGCTCCAAAGACCGAACTAACACCATCCGAGTACCATTACAAAGACCTCGTGCTGGTGCCAGATTGCGAAGAAGAATCAGGGGACAACCAGGTTTCAGGTGAAGCTCGCCTGGTGGAAGTCCAGATGCATCAAGTGAACGAAGCATCTCAGGTGGTATGGGATCATCTCCATCACCATCAGCACCTTGTTCCCTTACTACGGAATTGGCACTCATGTAAACTCGTTCTTCCCCTGGAAGGCGGTCCAAGAGTTCGTAATTGACAGTGTCCACGTCCGAATTCCGAGGCGCAAGGATGGCACGTTCAAGGAAGTATTCTGGAGGAGGAGCCGTAGGTAAGGCTGAAAGATCAGGATAAATGGTGTTGATCAGTGACTCCTCAGAGTCTACTCGCATGCCGCGGCGCAAAGACACATTGTTATCATTGGAACGGAGACCTCGGCCATGACCGATATCCAGGAGCCAGGAAGCAAAGTCCATCTCATCTACAGAACCACCCTGCTGCAGGCGCATGTTCCGAGTGAGAGTAAGTGGTGTGACCAGAGGCCAAAGATAGGACCGCTTCAGACAGGCGGAAACAATGTCTTCCTGGGAGCCTTTCACGACCACAGGTAGAATTTGTTGGAAGTCACCACCGAAGACCATTGTTATACCCCAAAGGGTCTGTCAACATTCCGTATATCACGGCAAGTCCGATCCAAGGCCTGAAAGGCAAGGCGATTCTGCATAGGACTTTCGTCCCAGATAATGATGTGCGTCTGGCGAAGAAGTTCTGCTCGTGGACTATCCTTATTGATATTGCAGTGAGATTCTTCTGTAAGGCCTTCGATGGGGATTTTGAACATAGAGTGAGCAGTTTGACCACCTGGCAAAAGAAGGGCTGCAATGGATAAAAAAAAGAAATATCGTTAAGCCATCTATGCGCAAAGCAGTCAAGTAAATACACACCTGTGGATGCAACACATAGACTGATCCAGCCACGGGCACGAACTGCATGGCAAATGGTTTTGTAGACGAAAGTCTTGCCAGTCCCACCTGGTCCATTGAGAAAAAAACAGCTGTCCATCACAACTTTCCACCGATCTCATCACCTGGTCAAATGCTGACTTCTGTTCAGGATTATCCGCCATCAGTTGCAAATTTTGTTCTGCTCTTTCCTGTTCCACCTCTCGATCGTAATCCAACTGTTCTGCGATGAAAAGATTGTCGGTCTGAACTGCCCAGTTCTGCCAATACAAAGGCATGTCGGTAAATTCTTCGAGGAAATGGCCAGATTCCTGAAGAATACGGTCAAGGAGATAGAGCCCGTAGTCATAAGCATCTTCTGGTGTTGGGTTTGCCCGTCCCATAACTCGTAACCGGTACTGCAAGTCGTCACAAACATGGTCGCGGAACTCATTCCAAAGCAGCCCAGGGTGTTGAGGATTGCAAAAGAGTAGAAGAGTTGCGAACATCTGACGAAGGCTACTCCCAGTCTGCATCTCCGAAGCCTCCTCCAACGCTTGTCACCATTCGCCATCATCCTCGAAAAGCCCACGTGCAAGACATGCCTCCCGAAAACTATCGTAGGTATGGCCTCGATAGCTCCGAACATCCTCCCAACACTTTGGCCCTTTCACCACCGTCAAAAGAGTGCGGAGATAAAAGCGTTCGCCTGCATTAGGAGGCACATAGTACATCCTACCCAATGCAAAACCTCGTTCTCGCAACTTCCAGTACTTGTTATCCCTCCAGACAAAGTGTTGAGGGAATTCTTGATATGTATACTGTTGGGCAGTTGGGCCAATGGTGGCATCGGCGTTGGCTTTGAAAAAAGCTGTGAGGATGCTTTTTTCACCATCAACACGACGCTGAATAAGTTCTGGGTCCTCGGTTGGATCAAAACGGACCAAATGTTGACCTGGAAGATGGACTGGAAGTCGAACAATGTTGGGCTCCTGGCTATGAACATCGAAGTGAAAGATGTGCCAAGTGGCCTCTGATGCCGAAAAGTAGCGACCCTCGATAAACTGCGTGATTTCATCCAGCTGTTCCACAGCTAACGTTCCCCAGTCATGGCCTTTGTTGATGTATTTAACTGTGTATTTGACAGTCTTGAAGGAAGTAGCACACTCGACGTTGATATGGCAACCGTATTTTGCAGAGAGATAAGGGTTGTAGGGGACAATCCAGCGGTTGTCAAGTTTGTGATTCCCAACCTCATACTCCTGTCCGTCATCAGGTCGATAGTACAGTGGGTAGCCTTACTGATCCATGGTGGTGTGGGATTGGAATGATTTCGGAAAGTTTTTCGTACATTTGCCATTCTCCATGCACGGGGCCTGAGGGTTCAATGTGCCGCATGGCCCATGTACCATACACTTCTTGACAACATTGAGAAGCTGAGGTTCTGTTTCAGGGTTAGGCCATCGAGCCCAAATGGCAGTGTCGATATCGCGGGGACTGAGTAGCTTGTAGCCTTGACGAAGGAAGATGAGGAGATGCATATGAGGAAGGCCTCGCTTTTGGAATTCAATGGTATAAACATAACCAGCGATAGGTCCGAATATCTGTCGTATATCGTCCAGCAATGCATCTCTCTTCATCTTGAATACTCGAGTAACCAAGTCTGGGCGGTCGGCAGCAGTCTGACCTGGTAGTAGCTCTCGAGCAATTTCAGGCCAAGTGGGGTCTGCTGTCATCGTCACGAAGAGGTCCACCTTTTTGAAAAACCGCGCGATTGCCATTGCATCTTGATAACACTGATGCATATGTCGGGGCCCACCAATATAGGAAGATGGTAGAATGACCTGTTGCCCAATATTGTTTAGGTCTGCATCCCTTTCCAGTGCATCTTCAAGGCCCTGATATAATGAAGCCCGGAGTTTTGTTTGATTCTTTCGCAGGTAGTTGAGACGGTTCTGGTCTGCACTGGCCCACAGATCCACAGCGTAACGTTGCAGAAGACGGCCTCCATGAAGAATGGTGGAAAACTCATTGATTCGGGGGTGCAAGCAAAAGGATGCATAATGCGTCTGGGTAAGTCGTTTTGGTTCTTCAGAGTCTGGCTGGTGTAGCCGCAAATCCCAATTCCATCCTGATTCTCCCTGGGGAAAAAGCAGAACATAATGAAGGGGTGTGTATGCAGCATGTCCATCATTGACACGTTGGAGACCTCCGCAACCATTTTCGCCTGGACATAGACGAAGAATAATGTCGCGTTTATCAACCTCCTGCGTCCCATCTCCAGGTACTATAGCTGCAACTTCGTCGGCAGTTGGCAAATTATAGCGTCGCCTGTCTCGGCTGGGCATAACTCGGAGATTGACTGTGAGATCGGGGGCATCAGGGTGGTTTTGTAGTACCTCAAATGCATGCTGATAGATCCACGAGTACGGGTTTACAGCTCTCAACAGATTTTGCAAACCCTCCATTGTGTCACGGTTGAGGTTGTCATTGCGGTGCATTCGATACTGAAGGGCAGTGCGTGGATCGAGGATGTATAGCTGGGCATATGACGGAGCCTTCCCATCTCTTCCAGACCAATGTTTTAATTCACCATGTATACGAAATACAGGAGGGCCATGACCACTGATACTATTATCGACCTCAACTCCAACGGAAGTGAAGGCAAGGGCAGCATTGTATTGTGCAATGTTCTCTCGAAACTCTTTGGCTTGGTGATCATTGGCAGTGAGGAGACGATGAAGGTATGGAGGGGGCAGTTGGAGTAGCGGAAGGCGAACCTCGCCATGTTTGCAACACATGCCAAATTCAGGAGACGCGGAAGAGGACTTGCTGAGCTTCTCGGCAAGCCAATGAAGTGCACCACAATGGTGACACGCGTACTCCATCTGCCCCAGGTCATGCCTCTCGACGGGCTCAGTGTAGGGCCGCCGGGCAGCACAGAAAAGACCCGTAGTACCTATAAACACGCGATAGTCTGGATCAAAGCCGCCGCCTGAATTTGCGTATGAGTGATCGGGTCTCAAACAAAGTAACATATTACTTACCTACAGGCTGCTCATGATCATCATTTTCGCGATTACTGGGGCCAGGTGAAGGAGAGCGGATGCTAGGTGAACGATTCTGAGGTAACGGTGACTGCCTTCTCGCTGTGGGTGACGGAGTAGGAAGCTGCTGGGGATGACGTGCTGCTGTGCGGTGTTGACTGCGCCCAGCCACTGAGAAGTGAAGTGAGAAAACTCCATCCAAAAAAACTTTCAGATAATGTCTTACCTGGCGTAGGGGCTTGCTGGCGTTGACGATGGGCACCTTGTGCAAGAAAATGGATATTGGGAGGCAGAGTTGAGCTTGGGGAATGCAACTGCTGAACGGCGGAAACTCGTCTTTGCTCTCGTTCACGTTCACGACGGGCTCGCTGTGCTAAGGAATGGGCACTGGGGACCGAGTTCGAAGAAGAGGGTGTACCCTGCTGAAGAGCTTCGTGTTGGTGACCGGCATGCTGGACAATGGAGCGACGATTGGGAGCTGGAGTTGAGTTTGGAGAGGTGAGTGTAACCCGCTGAAGAGCTTTGCGTTGGCGACGGGCACGCTGGGCAATGGAACGGCGATTGGGAGCTGGACCTGAAGATATCTGGCTAAGTATGCTACATCAGACTTCTTTTAGACGCTTACCATTAAACTGAGTGACTTGAGTTGTTTGAGGAGTAGGTAGTGGATTTGGAGCAGGGGCAATGGCAATAGATTGAAGAGGTCGGCGCGTATTTTGTGCGGACTACCACTGGGTGCAAACACTTGTAATTCCTTGGATATACAGAGGAATTACATAAGACTTACACTGGTACACTCAATATGTAAGTCCACTTGACTTACTGAAGTATTACCAGAGACCAAGAAAAATAGAACAATTATATATGACTATTGTAAGGCATGAAGTCTCACAGTGGTCTTTGGTAATACTTCAGTAAGTCAAGTGGACTTACATATTGAGTGTACTAGTGGAAGTCTTGTGTAATTCCTCTGTATATCCAAGGAATTACAAGTGTTTGCACCCAGTGTACTTACATGTCGTCAGTATGACGGAAATAAAAAAATCAGGAAAGGTTTCGTACAGATGAAGGTGTAGGGGAATCAGAACATTGAAAAGGTAAGACTGGGCGACATGGGCGCGGAGTATTGCTGACATCGGTCAAAGGTTGGCGCGTATGAGTTGAGCTGGCCTGGATTAATTCGCGATTTGGGTTAGTGAACAGGTTTGAAACACAGAATTTAATACATACCAAACGGGTAGGCGAAGGAGGAAGACTCCTTGGAGAACGAAGTAGTGACTAAACTCAGTGTCAACTTGAGTACCGACCAGGTACCAAAGAAACTGCTATTTACATACCAAGTTACCTCGGATGACAGGTTGACCTGTACTGTTACCAGAAGAGCAGAAAGGATCTTCATCTTCGATATGGTGGTCAATCTGGTTCTGCATGGACGGAAGTATCCGCCTTCTCCGTGGACTGGTCTGGGCATTTTTGACGGATTGGGCTTCCCTGGATGCGTACCTGATGCGCCTCTGCTGGCGTTGAGGCGTGGTGAGGACGTTTGATGATATCCTGCATGTGCGAGGTATGAATGAGCACGAAGCGAGCAAAGTACTTTGAACACTTACATGTGTGGTTGAAGGTCGCGACTGCTCACAATGGCAAAGCAGCAGATGGATCATTGGGACCGTGCATGTTTGTTGAGCTTGAACCAAAGGACTCGAAAAGACTTTTAAGCGCGTCGGTTAAAAGAAAGCGCAGAAGGAAAAGTCGCGAAAGTTCTATCGGGGTGGGGCGGACAATGAAGCCTTGCAGTTAGAACCAAATTCCGACTGCACCAGAAGACGAAACATATTCGTCTTCACGGCAAAAAGCATCGAAACAAATTCGGATGCCCAATAGAAAGGAAAAGAAGATGGGGCCGCTAGCCGTAAAACGGGTGCGGAAGGAATTCGGACATGGGTTCCAGCGCCGGCGCATGCGCAGCCAGGACCTTACACCCCGTACATGTTCCCGACCACAACCCGACCAGTTTGGCAGAGGCTAGTAGAGGGTAAGGCAGTTAAGCAAATTATCACGTTGATGGTCATCATGACGTACCACATGTCTCCCGTCCAACGACGTCGCACTGCCCGCTGGAGTAGGCAGAGACACGAATTTGCAAAAGATCGCGAAGCAGACCAAGCCTGCAGGAAAAACTTGACCAAGTCAAGTTTGAAGATACGACCCAGTTGTATCAAAGAGGGAGAAAGAGTTTTCGGGCAGCGAAGGCTGTCATAGTTTGAGCGAGAGATGGAAAGAATGACAATTTCGTTGGCGCGCACGTTGCATACACCGCGTCCGCCAGAATTCTGCAACAGCCACGTCATCATAATCAAGAGCCGACGGCTAAGTGCTAGCCAATCAGATTTAAGATTTGTCTAGACAAACGGTCGTCTTTTGTAGTGTTGATAGCCATCACGATTCTCAGTGAGAGCGGTAATTAATCCGTCTGGCACGGCAAGGCTTATGTATAGTAGCCTGAGTACAAGGTTCAGGCGTCTGTGTCCAAGCACCAGAGTGGCCCAATTATAGACGAAACGATGCTGTCAAGTGCCTGTGGAACAAGTCCGAATGGCAGGACTTGATTGAGCATTAATCTTGACTGGAGTACTTAGGTTTGAAACCTAAGTACTCTCACCACAAAAAGTGACGGAGAAAAATATGCGCTGATATGGTTCACTTTCGCATATTTTCCTTATTTGAAAAATGCCAGAATATATTTGCAAATTAGATATTTGCCGGGGTATATCTTTGGCATATTTTCTGTCGTTTTTTAAAATGAGGAAAGTATGCGCAATCGGGGAAAGTTTTTGAGAGTGAAGCAAATATGCGCAAGTGAGACATATATTGAGAAATAAAAGAGAATATGTGATAGTGGGGCAAATATGCCTACCACCAGCAGACAAAGTATAACTAAAGACTTATATTGTTCTACATACATACACGGTACATACAGTTCTAGACATAAACATACTCTATCAAACATAAGGGATACTCACTGTGTAGTCAGACAGAAGGGCCAAGGCATACATATCTGGTTTAACGTGATCAGACTCCAGAACAACGAAGAAACAAACACAACTTAACTGACCCGCATATGCCAAAGAACAACAATTGAGACTCAGCCTGAAAATGAAGCTATTCAACAGGTAAACATCAAAGTTAGACTGAAGTAAGTCATGGTGACACCTCACCATCAAAGTGCCAGGTACTATATGCGTGTGTTCTAGCTGAAAGGAATGAGGTTGTGCCAGGATACAAACAACACGAAGACTCACTAGCATGGGGAGATGGCACATCATCCAGATGTCGTACATACCTGTCATATGCACAAGCTTCTCAGCCAAACCAACCAGGGCGAGAAAAGTAAGAACACGTACCTATGCTCGCCCAAATACATACTCAGTCCTCAGGGTCCTTTTTCTTCAATTTGCAGTGTTGGTCCAGGAGCATACACATTGCAGATGTTGCTTTCAGCTTGGGTGAGTGTGAGGATGCAGACACTTATCAGCACTGAATAAGATGACTGGTAAATGCATCATCCTCATGGTTGTCGTGTCAGTGAAATCCAGGATTGAGATGGTAAAGTACTTGTACCTATACTCGCCCATGCACATATGTGTCCTATCCTCTCCTCCTTCTGGGATCCAAAATGTTGACTTCCTAGGGTAGTGTGTGTCTTCATTGTGTCTCAGAAAGCAGGCCTGGGTCCAGGGTAACTGGGTTTGCAGACACCCATGCACAGACTGGATAAGTCCAATGAGGTCCTGGGGAGCTTGATGAGTAAGTGTAGTGGACAGAATAGAGCATTGATAGAAAGGTGGGAGATGGTGGTAAGAGTTGAAGAGGGAGCGCAGACGTGTTGAGCTGTGACTCGTCAGTCGAGGTCAGAGTTTGAAATATTGGTGCAAATGTGTCACTCGCATGACATCATCAAGGCACTAAAAGCCTCAGAGTAGTAAGTACTGACTCTTAGCCTCCACTTTATCTCCTACCTGGCATGCTTTTTTTGCCTTCCGCTATGCAGCAATGACCCTGGGCAGCAGAAAGCCACCTGGGCGTCATTGGCAGTTTTTCTGTTCTACTTAATACTGACCAATTTTACTCATAGTCTTACTATGTAACTCAAAGACTGAAATTTTTCATCTTTTTGCAATAGCAAGGGCATGCAAACTGTATGCCTTACCTTTTCTTCTTTTTCATCATTTTTTGTGTTCCGCTGACGTGTCTTCTCACTGTCTCTTTCCCCATACTCTTCATATCCCACATTTTCCCCTCATACTGTTGTACTCTCTCCTTAATCCCTCTGTGTGGACCCTCAGAGGTATGGTGTGTGTTGGAATTTTGTCTTTATGATGCAGGTTTAGTTTCATTCTCTTCAATCTGACTGATTTTTCATCTACAGGAATGGCAAATTCAAAATGATTACCGAGTTCCCTAACAGCTCTCTCAACCAATGGTCATCTCCACCTCGTCGGCGTCCTGGCCCTCACATCTGACCCTTGGTGTACCCATGTCACATATTCTTGATGGTTCTGTGTACAACACCACTGGATGCACATATGACATCACCAATGGCTTCTTGTACCCTTCAAATAGTGTCACTCAACTTTTGGCACAGACTTGTTGAGACGCCGAGCGTGGGGTTGAAGGCGAATGACTCAACTAACAACTACCTTCCACTCAAGATGAGGTGTATAGTTTGGGGGTAGGGAGACGCTAAAGCTCTCACAGTAGATCTAGATGAACCAAATCTTCAAAGAAGAAGCAAAAGAAGTATAATCAAAGTCAAGATGAGATAGAGTAGCACTTCGACTGGGTGAAGACTAGTTTAGATGGGGGATGAAGAGTAAAAGGATGTAAAGTGTAGGTGATGGAGAGGATCGGAATGTGGTAGAGGATGGGTAGAAGACGAGGAGGATGATTACAGATGAGGGAGAGAGGATATATGGGTGCCCTGTGGTGATATGCCAACAAATACACAAAACGAAACTGGGGATGGGCAGAAGTGGATGGTAATACACTGCTTGAATAGGTGCAGCTACCTCTGAAGACAAACTAAGTGCAAGATGAAGATGAAAACAAAACTGGCTTGGAATTGAAGAAGACTTAGTACGCCTCCACAAGGTACTGCACAATACGACAAGCGACTATACAAACACACCTCTGCAAGTACAGTGCTATACGACAAGTGGAACATTTGGTATGTAAAGACTGAGCACTGAGAAAACAAAGTTAAGTGGCTCAAGGGGTATGACACCTCCCACTGAAGATGAACTGTAGACAACTGCTTTCCACAGGAACAATACTCGTATTGCCATTGCACTGTATCTGCAGTTGTTGTATGATAAGGTAATTGAAGTGCGCTTTTATAGTCAGCCACACGATTAGCTAAGTACTATATAGTGGTTTACTATGGTCCATCAAGCCTCTGAGTCTGTACATGGTTTGTAGGTAATCGTTGAGTGTTAGTAGGAGTCAGGGATTGTAAGTACATGCCGAACGCATCATCAATCACAGTCCAGACAAGATATTTTCTCGTCTGGGTAGTAAAATGAAGTCAGAAATCTAGTAAATGAACTGTTTTGTATAGTGACCATATCCAAACAAAGGATAGTAAAGTCCAAGTGTGCTTCGATCAGCATGTTACCAACTGCGTTTATGGTAAAACTCTTGAGATTAAACTAAATGAAAGCTTTCGTCTTAACAGGTACCCATTTGTGAGTCATTCTAGTGGACAAGCTAGATGATTTATAGGTTCGATTGCGTATATAGTGAAGTTGCATTACTTCGATTAGAAGTGCGCAAAATGATGGGATGGATGGCCAGGTGTTTACCTGCTATATCATCATTCAATGTTAATGCCTATCACAAGATGTGCTCCACTGTCAGCTATGTGACTAGGGTCCAGATCATCAACCCTGTTCTGATGTAAATACTAGGAGAATGGCAAGTACATATTAAGGTATGGAAGGGTAGAGGTCCAGGTAAAGATTTCTACAGGGAGTTGTGTTGCAGGACCCATGGGTGAATGGGACTTGAATGAGACGAATGCTCCCTTTTTGATCAACATATGTCATTCCCATTCTTGTTTTTGCCAGAGGGGCTAACCTTGATCTTGACTTGGAGTACTTACTAGGTTTGGAACTTAAGTACTCCAAGTCTGGTACTGGTTGTTAGATTTTTGTGAATAGGCGCATGCATACTTGGCAGAGCTCAGATGAGTACCTCCTATGTCCACATACATGAATGAGCCTCACCCCAGACAGCGGCACAGTGGAGTGTATGACAACTCCTGTCAAATAAACCACCCAAGTCACTCAAAAGATGAGAACAAGATAGTAGATTGATATAGAGACAAAGGGAAGTAAGCTAGCTGACTAGGCTCAACACTGTGTAAACAGATGTACAGAGTGGAGACGAAGTGAACAAACTGGGGAATCAGTTACAAAGGATCACAAGTATATATGAGAAAGTCTAAGGGACAAGGAAGAGTTAGTGAAAATAGAACAATGGCCATATGATGTATCAAAGATGGGAACAATAGATCAAATATAGATAGATATAGGTACCAAATCATAGAGGAATGATTGACAGTTATTATAAGGTTTGCTGAGTATGAATCTGAGTATAAATTAACAAGGAAAAGCAATAGATGAATG
Source organism: Tetrapyrgos nigripes (assembly GCA_013368315.1). Classification (NCBI taxonomy): domain Eukaryota; kingdom Fungi; phylum Basidiomycota; class Agaricomycetes; order Agaricales; family Campanellaceae; genus Tetrapyrgos; species Tetrapyrgos nigripes. The sequence continues at coordinate 37,692 of JAACJM010000239.1, read as the reverse complement.
ATGAAGGAATTCCAGGTTTAATGACAAAGTAAAGGAAGAAGGAGGGCAAAGAACTGTAGCAGTTTGTGACATTACCCCCTCTTTAAGCTGTGCTTTCACCTGGAGCACATGAGTACTTTTCCAAATATCCTGCATGCTGATTCCTATTGAATAAATTGTTGATCCTGCACATATTAAGTTTGGTGGACAGTATGTGTGGTTTCGATCATATCCTTCAATTTCATCAATCCAGAAGCTGGTTCCCATGAGTTTTCAGAGTCTGAGTAATCTAACCACTTAACCAAGTACTAAACACCTTGGTGATTTCTAGTCAGTTTTGAGTCCAGAATTGCTTCAATGTCATACTTGTTATCCTCTGGTAGTAATTCTGTGGGTTCACCTGGGTAGTTTACTCCATGTGCTTCAGTTTCTTTGTATGGTGATAGTAGTGAAGCATAGAATACTGGATGAATTTGCCAGGTGTTTGGCAGTTTGAGACAATAGTTAACCTCACCAATTACATCAGTGATTTTGAAGGGTCCATGACGACAATTTGCCAACTTAGCTTTTGGCCTCGTTGTTTTCAAGTTTTTGCCATCTAATAGCACCTTGTCCCCAACTTTGAAGTTCAACCCTTCCTTCACATGATCCTGCAGCAGTTGTCAAACTTGCTTTCAACTCTTCTGGAGGCATTCTTTAGAGGGATTGATTGACAGAAAGAGTTGAGGAAGGTACCCATGAAGCAACTTGAATGGTGATTTTCCAGTAGCTGAGTGGACTCAAGTATTATGACAGAACTTGGCATATTGCAAGTATTTGACCCAATCATCCTGACAATAGTTACAGAAAGTTCACAGGTATTGCTTGAGTTCTTGATTGAATCTTTCTGTTTCACCATCTGTTTGTGGATGATAAGCTGTACTGAGAGCTGAAGTAATACCTAACTTAGCGTATATTCCTCTCATAACCTGGCTCGCAAATTGGGGACCTCGATCTGATATCATCTTGTCCCACAGGCCATAATGTTGCCATGTGTTGTTGAACAGTAAATCAATAGTGCCATCACTATCGATGTCCTTTTGGCAAGGGAAAATGACAACTGTTTTGGTTGATCAATCTACTGTGATGTGGATTGCATTAAAGCCATCACATTCTGGGAGATCTGTGATGAAATCAGTAGTAATGGTGTCAAAGGGTTGTTCTGGTGTTTTGTTCAGAATTAAGGGTACATGGGATGTATGGTTTTGTGCCTTGGTTAATTGGCAAGTAGCACATCCTTCAACATAATCATGAATGAAAACTGACATACTGGGCCACCAAAATTCTCAGCTAACCAATTCATATGTCTTAAATTGGTCTGGATGTCCTTCATAGTTGTTGGTCGTAAGGAACATAGATTTTCCCTCAGAACAAAATCATCCTGTCCTCATAGTTCCATTCCTGTAGATTTTTGACTAGCAAACAAGGACCATTGTTCAATATGACCTCAAGAGCACTCACAACCTCAGCATCCTTTCATGGACATTCTTGAATTCATTTTTCCAGCTCTGCATGTCCTATCACAACCACTGCTCCTGGCGTTGTAGCACGTATCCTAAAGAACTTAGGATTTAATAACACCCTATCTTTGTTATCCTCGACCCCCTCTTTATGATCTGGTCATCAGGATAGGGGATCACTATGATTAAGAACTCCTGGTTTGTGGATAAGAGTAAAGTCGAATTGCATAAGGAATAATGCCATTCTTGCTTATCATTGGCTTGATTTCTGAGCTGTTCTGAAGTATTCCAAGTTCTTGAGATTGGGTTAAGCTGCAAAAAGAGCACATGTATTAGTAGTAATAGCCGTAAAAACGAAGAATGGACTCACTGTACCTGAACTTTCGTTGGAGCTAGATGGTGCCAAGGAAACTGGCTCTTGAACTGGGGTAATGGACTGAGGTACAGGAGTCTCAGCCTGAGTATTGGTAGCTGCTGTAGTGTCCGCAGGGGCAGGAGTGGGTGTTGTAGTGTCCGCAGGGGCAGGAGTGAGTGTCATAGTAGAAGCAGGAGCAGGAATTGTAGCAAGGAGAGGAGCTGATACTGTAGAGGTAGCATTGGTAGATGATAAACCAGCAGAAGTCATTGTACTTGCAGAGTTGGCACCCATAGTAACATTTTGGGCAGGAGCTATAGCGGAAGAGGTAGGAGCAGCTGGGGTAGCGGAGGTGGAAGCTTGAGATGTAGAAGAGGACGATGCAGGAGAGGTTTCAATTATCTCGTGGTCAGTTGAGGAATTGGAATGCTTCATGGACTTGAGGATGGCCTTGGGCTTGCGCTTGGTTGTAATCTTGGGTTTTGGGCTGGCGACTTTTGCTTTCTTCTGCTCTGGGGCATCACTAAGATCCTCGCTCACCTCTCCTAGGATAAAAACAATAGTAAGAATATGTAACATGAAGTAAAAAAAATATGGAAACACACGTTTCACGGCATAAAGGCCTGCATTGGTCCTCTTCCATTCAGAAAACTTTATCTTGATGAACATCTTCGCCTTCTCGTCATCCGGGCAGTAACGAAACTCCTCAAACTTGACTGCCATCTCATGGTGAACCCAGGACTCGATGGTCGGAGTATTCCCTTGACACCATGACCTCAGGATAATGTTCCTGTCCTTCGCAATTGCATTCAAAAGGCCTTTCAGATGTTGGTAAAAGGAATGTCAGCGGTCAGTAGAGCAAGTGTTGCCATCCTTGTCTTCCATAAACTCTGTTGATGAGCTTGTGATAGGGTTCAGACTGGCTTCCCTATGCTTTGTCCAGTTTGCTTCAGTCCAGAAGTGAACCTGTGGATAGTCTTCGTGGTCTAAATGTTGAAGAGGCTCGTATTGTGGTGGGAATTGAGTAGATGAAATCGGAACTTGTACAGGCAGTGTTGCCAAATCTCTTGCCATTAAGACCATGGTGAGACGCCTGCAGAAACAAATGTGAGTATATAATATGCTTACTTTTTGGCTTGTAGTTCAGCCTCTAGTTTCGTCTTTGCAGTCCAAATGTCACAATAATGTTGGCTATAGACAGGTAGCTCCTGCTGCGACACATTTCTGAGCTGCATTGTGTTCGCTGAACCAGGCTGTCCTTTAGAGTTGTAGAGATTCCTGTTTACTTGACTAGATGCTAGAAGGTCGTTGTGGGTTGTGTTGTGAACCATCCCCTGGCTGTTGCCTTGGTAATCCATCTGCAGAAAAGATGTGTCTTTTTCAGGAGTAGAAGTACAAAAACGAGAAAAGCAGTGTACATAGCCATTAGAGTTATTATTTTTGCTGTATTGCTGCGATCTGGGGTATTCAAAGTAGGCAGAATTGGAGAAAGTCCTGTTCATCGTTGTTGTGGTCAGAAGAAAGATGTGTCAAGCTGCCAATGTGTATGCCACGCCATGTAATGTCACATATGACAGTTTCCTTTTCTGCGAGGTCGCGCTGACTCTGAGTACTTTTAGAATCTTGTAAGTACATATATGCCAATTCTCACTTCAAATTCAAATTATCCAGATCAAATGAGGGATAAACTTGATGTAAAATTAGATTTCCAAAGAATGGGTCGCATGTAGTATCTTTTATACCAGGAAAAGTGTACCATTCTTACATGTACTTACGAAGAACTTTATCAACACAGATTTCAGAAGCATAAATACTCAGAAAAATGTAGGAATACAAGGACTATGCCCACATCTATCACTTACACAGAGTGATTCTAATTGGTAGTACCATACTACCAATATACTAGTAAACATCCTCGATATCTGCATATCCTGCAAGGTCAACATCATCCAAGCCAGGTTTCTCGAGTATATACAAGTATAGTGTAAGTGTAAGTGCTACTGAGTAGTGTAAGTAGTACCTTCCACTGTTAAAGAGTGTAAGTAGTGTCGAGAGTGTAATGATGTCATGTACAGCCTTTCCAGGCCCCTTCAGGTAATTATCCCAATAAGGTTATGTACCCGCACCATTGCTTGTAGTCCCACCTCTGGGTCAGTGCTATCCCACCCTCAAGGGACTGTGCCTGCCCCCATCAAGTCACTTCTGAGTGCACTGCCATTGAACGTGTATCATTATTTTGTTAATTCCGCTTCAAGGGGGCTGCCTTTTGCATTGCCTCCCGCACTTGCCCATGTAAAATTCTGGGGAAAATCCTTGTAAATCTAGATTTGCACAAGGATGACAGTGCTGCCACAGTACAGTCCATATATCCTCAAAAACATGACCGCATTCTTGCAACCATCTGAGGATATGACGGCTGTAATATCTGCATAGACTGAGCCACCTATTTAAATATCAGGATTGGAATTCAGCCACTGTATCTATTGATCTGTCTGTAAAGCTTTGAAATAATGGACCTCTCTGAGCTTCCTGATATAGGGCATCAGTGAGTTGTCTTCTTTTATACCAGCAATATACTGATCGCTTTCCTTCAGGTTTTTGCCCCAGATCTCACTTTCTTGACATCAACAAGTACATTGATTGGATTTCTGTTGAAGGAGCTGATTTTTTTCAAGAGTATGAAGCCAGGGACCAGAGCCAAGCACTAGCAGACCTGGACATGAATGATGCCTTGATGAAGGATCTCAGAGAATGTAGAAGTTTGGTATGTGTTACTTACCAGTCTAATCACTTCTTGAAAGCTTTTAACTTTTTCCTGCAGTTCTTGATGCCAGGACTTGCTTCAAATCAGTTTTTTTGCCATTGGAAACATTGAATCTTGGTTGAACAGCTCAATGTTCAATCAATGGGCTACATGGAGACATCTACCCTCACGGCCTGCATCAGCCATGTCTACATACTCATCCACTTTGTTTGATTCGAGTCCCAGCCAAACTCCTTTGTCTCCCACACAGTCTGCATCAATCTTCGATCATGATTCCACTTTTAATGAGCCATCTATTCTGCTGCTGAAGGCGAGGTTATTGCACATACTTTGGAGTCTCTGTTTCCTCCCAAAGACAATGTCATTGATATTGACACTCTTGACATTCCAACTGTCATGTCCACGGCTTCTTTGAAGCACTCTTCATCTCCAGAAATCGAGGTTTCAGATCTTATGCCACGCGCTCCATCAGCCAGGAAATCAAAGAAACCTTGTACAGGTATCAAAGTCATGATGCAGGAATATGTTGACGAGATCATCGACTTGGATAAGGTTCCTACAACATGGAGTGTCCCCCAGAACAATGCTATTTACTGTGTTGACCTCTCCAGCAATGCCATCCCTTGAGAGAAGACTGGTAGTGGGATCAAAATGTCTATAGATGCATACATCAGGCAGCAGGTATAAGCTTGCATTCTTTTCTCTTGATGATCTCTGAATTTTGTGCTGTAGGATCAAGACTCTTGGATGGGTTCAACTGGACACAAGAATGCCAATAGTCGAGTTTTTAGTCTGGTTCCTACTGATGCAGAGACTACTACATCGTGCCACCATGTTGCTCTTCAATGTAATGGTGTTCGCCACTGTGAGTTTCTTGACACGAAGTTGCTGGATGACATCAAGTGTTACAAACCAGACCCCTCATGGGCTAAAGAGATTTGGAGTAAAGAGCTAGACTTATGAGAAGCTGAGGCTCATTCAGTTGCTGCCCAATATGTCAGGTGAGTTGTTGACACATCCAAGATTTAAGTATTCACTCCTGTTAATTATTGTATTCCAGATTTTACAATCATGTCAAGGGTACAAAATGCAAGCTTGAGTCATGTGATGGCAGGGCTGAAGTCCACATGGTAAAAGCTGTAAGTGCTCTTTTTTACTTGCTTCAAGATTTATTACTGAAGTAAATCTCCATTCAGAAGCCTAGTAATGATAACAAAGGCAAGGCTCGTGCACAGGAGACGGAGTACTTTGTTGGCTGTAGCAAATGGTCTAAGAAGCAATACTATGACCATCTGTGGCTACTGATTGCTCCTGGGATTGACCCACATGTTTTTATGGGAATGATGCAGAGTGGTGGGAAGTTAACATGTTCTGATGTGGATGCCTTGGAGGGCAAGTGTAGCAATGTGAATCATCCAAAGCATCGTGCAGCTCACTGTTGTAAGTAGTATTGAACATTGTATTACTTGATCTCAATAAGATATTTATTGATTAACCTTAGCCTTCTCTCATGTCATCAATGGTTTCTCTCAGAAGGGACACATGATTGCGAGGCCTTGCCCCACTAAAATGATCATGTTCATTCCTGCTGATGAGAGCACGCGGTTTGCGTTTGTGCTTCTATGAAATCCTCATAATCATCCAGTCTATCTGAATATCAAGCCTGGGCAGGATGACCGTCTCCAAATTCAATGTATGATCAATGCTGCAGGAGTTGTAGGATTGACTCCAGGGCGTCTCTTGAATGGTGAATTCTTAACTCCACTTCCAATGTCCATTGCACTCATCAAGTTTTTTATTTAGCCAAAACAACATCCAATATTGTGGAAGAGGAAGGAGTCACCCTTACCCAAGGCAGTCCAGTATACATTGATAAATGGCTTGTAAGACAAGAGATTCTTAATGTCAAAGCAGAACGGTTTCCAAAGGGTCTGCACTGGGATGGTATTAATTGTTCATTGTTCTTCTTTGGCAATTTGAAAGACTGATCACTACTACTAGGACTGGTGTATGAGTTTGAGCAGCATGACTCCAAACTCCCACCATCAAAGTGCTATATTCACTCAGTCATCTGTCATGGCCATATCAAGATTGCAGTGACTATGCATTCCGGTCTTGCTCCTCTGGTACACAAAGTCCAAGAACTTCAAGCAGACTTTACATTCAAGCATGTTGCCTCTGAGGAGTTTAATGAATGGGAAGTGGTGGCTTACTCTGATTGATACAGTTGCAGTAAGTATCTTTACTGTTGTGTTGTTTGAATCATTTCAATGTATGGTATGCTAATGTTCCATTGTGTAGGGTTCACACTTGAAAGTCTGTACTGCAACTCATTTGAGAGGACAGCTTTCTTCTATCTATTTACTGAGTTGGACAAAGCTGTCCAGTCTACTACAGGATCTCCACTCAAGTTCCGAGCTCTGAACCCACCTGATGGTAATCTACTCGCGATTATCCTTGATAGTGAACCTGCACAGACTTTGGGACTTGGAGACTTCCTTCTCAAATTAAATAATCCAGCATTGAGTGGGATCAGCACAGATGATCCATCAGACATTGTCTTGCATGTCCTCAAACTGTGCGGTGTCCATTACGAGCAGCAAGTTGATCATTTTTATTGCCTTTTATCCTTCCTTATGTATTATTGCATTGATTGACCAGGAACATCGACAAACTCTCAGTGGCAGTATCAAAGGATGATATCAAGTGTCTTAAATCTTTTCGAGGTCTCAAAGCCGATGAAGAAATTCAAAGCTGGCATAAATTCTGTCAGAATCATTCTGACCCTTTGCTTCAGAGTGAGCCTGTGTTTTTTGATCTGCTCAAATTATTATGGCTAATGTCCTTATATCAGATTGGTATGTGCAAAAATGATTGCATTCATGGCTCTTGCCTGCATTCAATCGCTACCTCTCAAAAATGAGCAATGAAGTGTGGGACCTGACGTCTGATAATACTAATATGGTGGAAGGTGCCCATGCAGGTCGAAATGCAGAGACTGGTACTCAAAAAACATTGGTAGAAGCTGTTCTGGAGTAAGTATCCTTATTTTTTATGGGTGTCCATGCTTATATATGTATTCATTCACTGAATCAAGGGCAAGGCAATGTGACGACGAAAAAGTGGGAGAATTTCAGCTCACGGAAGTATCTGGACTTTTGGCATCATGACAGAATACTGCTGTGCATCAAGAGAAGCTTTTGGCTCAGCGGAAAGTCTGGACTACTCAAAAGCGCCAGAATCGTGATGCAAACATCAAGGCTTTGCAAGATATGAAGTCTGAGTATGACAAGTACAGCAAGAAGAGACAGGAATCATTAAAGCGACAAAGAGCTCACAAAAGCACACTAATTCCATTCAAGCCATTCCCCAAACTGAACAAACTGCTGATCAATCACAGCAGTTCAAAGATTTATCTGAAGCGGTGAAACAAGAAACAGCTCTATGGGGTGGGCTTGACAAGCAGCAGCAAGAGCTCAAACAGGACATTGATCATTTGAAGGAATTCGCTAATTTAAAGGGGGTAAAAATTAGTGGGAGGCGAGTCAGGGTGGCTGAAGCACACCTTGATATCAATGGTAATGACCACTTACACTCATTCCTATCAATCATCGATCACCACTTGTCTTTCCATATTTAGATTCTGCTTCAGTCTCCAGTGACAGTAGAGCAGTTACGCCACCTTTTGAAATTGAACCTGGTATGTCCCAATTTAGTATTTGTCTTTAGGTCTGCATCTCTGACTAATATCTTAGTTTCTGCCAGCACTTCAAATTCAAATGGAATTGAAACAGATATGCAACTTACACCACCATTCAACGTTGAACGTGGTATGCTCATCTCATGGCATTGTAGAGATCTCTTTTACTCAGGCTCAATCTTCAATGTTTGTACCAATAGATTTTGGAATGATACAGACTGATTCCAGCCCAGACTCTGTCACACTCAACAAGCCACAATTATCATCTGAATTTAATCTTGGTGTGTAGTACTACCTTGCTTTCTACATTTGTTTCTGAATATATTGTTAGATGTACCATCAGAAACCATTGGTTCTACTAGTAGTGGGGTTGACGAATTCAACACTGAACATTTCCTTGTAAATTCTGGAGAGATGAATCAGTTTGTGCTTGATGCTATGCTGCAAGACCACGAAATTTCATTCACTATTCCAGCTGATATGGAGGTACAAAGTACATGAATCATTGATTTCTTATTATTCTTGGTTAAGCAATCCAACATAAATTCAGACCATGATCTGGCTTAGTGTGGTATTGTGAAGCAATTACAGGCATACACAGTGGTACATTTCAGCAGTAGAACACCTATGATAGCTCCATTTGACAACAAGAATTATTCCCACTACTGTATAGGTGTCACAAAGAGGCAAGCGCTTAGATAGCGATAACAAGGAGCTACAGGCTCGGCTTGACTAACAGACAGCAGTAAGTACTGGAACTGGTCCCAACGACGAAGAATGTATTAAATACCTAACAGACAGCAGTAAGTACTGGAACTACAGTGTCCATCAGTAAAGGTGAAAGAAGTAATGAAAAGGGGAATACACACCTGGTCCCAACGACAAAGAGATTGAGATGGGGAACCAGGTGTCAGGACAGGGTTTATATATGTAAAAGTAAAGCTGTAAGGGAGGCTGTAAGGAAAGCTGTAAAGGAAGCTATAAAGGAAGCTGTCAAGAAGCTGTATCGAAGCTGTATCGGAGAAATGAAAGGTCCGGTGCATATCATGTGGAACAAGAGTCATATGGTATAAAGATCCAAGGATACGGAGATAAGAAGAAATAAATAGTACTAAATATAGACGTCATGACAATAGGTAGAGGGTCTTAACACCTAAATGCTCCCCAAATCTTGAGTGGCTTGTTTTGCACCAATTTTGCACTCATCACATGCAGTTTCCTTTTTGGGTGTCTGCCATGCTATCATAGTCGATCGCCTTCCCATTGGAAACAGGGCCTAATGATGGCACCAACAATTACCCTCTGCTAGGCATTTGAAGAAAGTAGGAGTAGTGGCCACACGTAGCATTCTGGAGAAATGGGAGCCTTCACATACCATGGTGCAAGTGGGTCAAGTGAAGGCCACACTAGCTATTTAATTTCAACAGATGTCGTTTACTTTTTGGTTTGTTTTCAGTATTGCTTATAGTGTTAACTAGGATTGTATCGCAATGGCAAATGTATGCGACTAAGCAGACCAGCGCAAATGGTAGTGGGCTGTGCCGCACCAGAGGGGCCAGCCCTGCACCAGTTATATCGTCATTGAATATGAGCTGTTGTCAAGTGTAAAACTTGCCATTGAGTATGTTAATTCCTAAATAGGAAATATCCCACAGGCCCGGGGCTTCAGGCTTCCCAGATTTCAAGCCCGGCCATCAGGCTCTCTAAGCCCTAGCATTGGGCCGGGCTCGGGCTTTAAGCCCTGGCCCGCACATCACTATTCAAGAAGGATGTTTAGTAGATGGTAATATTTTCCTTATTCCAGGCTCATTCATAGACCTGATTGTTTTATGTACTCTCCTTTACTCTAGTTTTGATCCAAGGCTAGTATCCATTCATTTCTATAGTGGCTTTGATTGGGACATCTATTAGCTAGTTACCAGTACATTACAAAGGAAATTTTGATCTGCTATCAATACAGTATTACTTTTGTTGAGTACCTGTGGAAGGAGGACAATGTCTGAGAAATCAGTCCACTTTGGAAGTTGCAAAATCAAAAGTCAGAAGTCGGAAAGTCACGTCGAAAAAGTTGGAGTCCGAAGAGTGGAGTCCGAAAAGTGGAGTCCGAAAAGTGGAGTCCGAAAAGTTGGAGTCAGAAAAGTGGAAGTCGGAAAGTGGAAGTCGGAAAGTGGAAGTCAAACAACCTTCCAACTTGGTAGACTTGCTTTGGAGCGCGGACATCCCTTAATGTGCAACTCGGATACTCATCACTGACTCGGAATTTATTTTTTTAACAGAATGAACACCATACTTTCTCAGTATGAGCCTAGGATGCAGTAGTGCCTGCTCCCAAAATTCCTACGACCGGTACCGTCTATATTAGGTTCAAGATTAACGCTCATTACGAGGCCTCTTAAAGGCCGAGTTAACTTATGTCGACCTCGAAAATATTACCACGACCTCAAACTCCCACCCCTTTTCATTGCCACAGCCGGTCTTTACCCTTCCTGACAACCGGAATGTCCAGACTCGGTCTGGACCAGATCCAAGAACTGTTGACGTCAATAACCACGACGTCATGCTAGCGTGTCAAATCGGTCTGCTTAACGCCCTTCTTCCCTCTCACTTTCTACCAATCCTCCCTCCCTTCTGCATAACCTGAGTTAGACTACGTGAAAGGGCCTCGTAATTTGCCATGCGAAGCGATGGCCCTTTGCCCCAGTCATTCCAACTACTGATGTGATTCGCAAGATTTTTTCGTCTATGTTTGGGTTATTGTCAGATACACGACCAATGCGGGTAGACGCCTGAACTTTACTACCTTACACATAAAGCCTCGCTAGGCCAGACAGATCGATGATCACCCCTTCTTCCTTCTTTTTCGCCGTCACTTGAGGGACCATCCACTGCCTTCAGTGTCAACTAGAATGCCCGGACAAACTCGAAGCACGGACGTGGAGTCGATAGACAAGGACAACTCCATGCTCACAGACACGACCAAAGCCAATCAAGTTTCAACTCGACCCAGTTTTCTCAAGGAGCCTGCAGTGGATCTGAGGTGAGTAGCCACTATCCGATTCCCCACGGCCGCTCCCTTGGCTGGGTGGGCTTGACTGACGTTACCTATTCGAGCAGGGATACATTAGCAAAGCAGAGAAAAGCAAGCCTTGTACCTTTTACGCGTTCACTGTTTACTGATGCTTCCTCATCAGATCCGGTTAGCAGGACCACTCTCCTTTCTGACACTGGACACTAGACTAACCTTGGGTGTCTCCCACAGATCTTGAAGCCTGAGGAACTCTCAGTCTCTCCCGCTGAAATACCTTGGAGCAATCTGGTTTGTCGGAGTCTCTGGAGAAGATAGGTTCTTCCCATCTGACGTAGGATTTTAGCTGCTCGGGGTAGCCATGACGACAGCCTTTGCTAGTTTGACGTGAGTGAGCCTCTGTATCCCAGCTGAGCGTTTGTCTGAATGATTCCATCGCCTTTAGAGATGGAACACCAATCATGGAAGCTACAGTAAGAAATTTCCTTAATCATCGACAGTCTTACTCATATTCTTAATTCGAATTCCTAGAACGTTTGGTCCTATCTGAGTTTCTTTGCATTGGTGTGGTGGGTCTGGGCCAGCCAGGTTGCCTATAGCGTTCGTTTTCGCCAGTCCGATTGGTTGCACTGAGCCTTCATCTTCTTCCAAGTATTTGTCTTCTGTGCACTTGCAGCTTTCACAAGTGACTTTGATATTACGGACGGGATTTCTGACAAGCGCAAAGCAGATCAACAGGTAGACCACTTTGAACAGGCCGACCCGTTTACCTCTGTTACAAAGCCATCCCAGGACGTACAAAAGTTCAGGGAGAATCGACTGCCGACTCTCAATTTAAGAGGTATTGCGATGACAATGGTGTGGAGCCGCTTGCTACTTCTGGTTCAGTACGGTATAGGGAAATCTGCAGGTACCCCCTGCGGGCCTGCGGGCATGGCCCAGGTACCAGTAAATATTCAAGTTTAACAATGTATGACATACATATGGGCATTTCTAATATAGTAGAGAGGTGTGAAAGTATACATAGAGCTTGTAAATGGACTTCAACAAAGTGTAGTGAAACTCAAATGTGCGTGGATAAGCGCAGCCACTTATTCCTATCCACAGTAGAGTCTGTTGAGCAGGCTATGTTCTATATATGTAGTGGCAACTGCATACTTACCTGGGGATGTAAAGGTGCTTGTTAGAGCGGTTTGTTAGAGGTTAAGAGTGATGAGTGTTAAGGGAAATCCTTGTTGTTGTAGGGCAATCTACGAGCCCTTATATACTGTTCTAGATAGTACATGTGACTACTTATCTAAGAACTACTGATGTACAGTAAGCGTAACTAACTAGATTACTATCTAATATATATCTAATCTAGTGTTGATGGCTGCTTACTAATTCGCCAATTCAACACTCCCCCTTGCTAAGCTGCACCATTAGTGCACGTAAGCATAAAGGCGCTATAAGCAGCTGAGGTTCATCTTTGTTATTTGAGATACGTTCTACCACGGTTCTATGATACATTATACCAAGGCTCAACTAGTATAAAATTGAAGTCCTAGTTGTGATCTAAACTTCTCAAATTTTTGTCTGCCAAGGTTCTTTGTAAACATATCAGCAGGATTATCGCTTCCTTCTATGAACTTTATTGTTACGTTCTCGTTTGCTACATGTTCACGGATAAAGTGATATTTGACAGCAATGTGTTTTGAACGTCGTTCTGTAACAGGATTGGATGCGATAAAGATAGATCCTTGATTGTCCCCATAGATATCGATAGCTTTCATTTGAATGTTAAGTTCTTCTAAGAGAGCTTTTATCCAGATGACTTGACGACTACAGTCGCTAAGTGCCATATACTCAGCTTCGGTAGAACTTAACGCAGTTGTGGTTTGAGCTCTGGAGGCCCAGTAGAAAGTTCCACAGGCTAACGTTAGGAAGAAGCCAGTATGTGATCGATGATCGTTTGGGTCTGATGCCCAATCAGAGTCTGTGTACGCAGCGAGACCAGTTCCTAATGGATCTGATTCAGTGATCTTTTTCTTGGATCCGTCATACACTAATGTGTAGTGTCGAGTACCAAGAAGGTAACGGCAAATCCAAAGAGCTTTAGCTAAATGATCATCTGAAGGATTTGCAGCGTGTTGTGCCATTTTGGTAACGGCGAAGGCTATGTCAGGACAAGTTCCTAACATGATGTAAAGAAGAGACCCAATGACAGTTTGGTATTTCTGTCGAAGGACTGGGTCGACTGGGGCTTTGTTTTTTATTGGATAATATCCTGCAGGTAATGGAGTAGCAGAAGCTTTCGCGTTTTGCATACCACATCATTCTAGTACCTTCTCAAGGTAGGCACATTGATCAAGATAAATCTTGCTGCCTTTCCTGACGATGTTCATCCTAAGAAATTCTTTGGCATCGCCAAGATCCCTGCATTCCCATTTTTTCATAAATTTCGCCTTCAGTTTGAGCACTAGCTGTTTGTCTGTTCCACAGAATAGGGCATCATCAACATAGACAACGGCAATGACGATGTAACCGTTCTGATTATATACGAAGATTCCGGCATCAGAGTTGATTCGCTTGAAACCAAGCTCTGCCATGGACTTGTCAAGACCTTTCCACCAAGCAAGACCAGCTTGCTTAAGTCCATATAGAGTGCGAAGTAGTCGAATGACTTTGCGTTCTTTTCTGGTTGTTCCATATAGATCTCTTCTTCGAGTATGCCATAAAGATAGGCACTATGAACATCGACACCTGAGATGTGCCAATTATTGAGGGCTGCCAATGCAAAGACTAGGCACACCGTCTCGAAGCGAACAACTGGAGAGAAGACTTGATCGAAGTCTAGACCTTCAATCTGTGAGAAACCTTTAGCGACGAGTCTCACCTTCTTACGACCATCAGTTTTTTATGACTTTTCTATTCTCAGGACAATCTATGAGTTGGAAAGTTCTGCGCCTGCGAAGTACCTCTAGTTCTTCACAGCAAGTGATTTTCCATTCCTCTTGCTCTTTATCTGGTAAGAGCGATATTTCTCGGAGTGTCCATTTGCGGGGAGATTTAGAGTCAATTGCATTATTAAGCAAGAGATTTATCATCTGTACTCCCCCTTCCCGGCATAGTTGTGCCTGATCTTCTAAAAGATTGTTCCCATCTGTATTAGATGCAGAATTCTCATCGTCTGATGTGGATGAATGTGGCCTGAGACCTTCATCAGCGTCTCCTGAGTCACTTTGTCCTGCAGAACTAGGACCGGGATCCTGTGGTTCTGCGGCTGCAGGCCCGTGTGGCTGGTTTAGCTCTCGCCATGCCTCACGTTTTCTTGCAGCTCTATCAGTGTCGTGTTTATCAGCTGCAACCTGTTTATCTGCATCACGTGCACACACACCAGGGGGCCGAGTGCTCCCCTGTCTCCAGGCTTGATTAGAGTCTGGTACAAATGTTTTTGGTGCTCTCCTGTCACGTTGAGGTCGTCTAGGTGTAGGAGGCGGATTCGGTGATTGCCTTGGTCGCCTCGGAGGTGTCTGTGGAAGCTGAGGTGGTGTATCAGGTTCAGACTCAGATCTCGGAGGTGGCGTTTCCGGTGGTGATCTCCACGGACTCTGTCTGTTAGCATCGTCATGCCGAACATCAGGTCTCCTTTTGGAAGGTGTGTTGGGTGGTATGTAAAAATGCTCGTCTTCATCTTCACTGAACATTTGAGGAGTATCCTCATTAGGATCGTTTGGAACGTCTTTCGACGTTATAGGAAGTCGTTTAGAGTTTGTTGTGCTTTTGTCACATCGAGGAAACAGAGTTTCGTCGAATACTGCTTGTGGTGCAGTGAATAATGCATTGTTCTTTCTCATGAATAGATCACCATGTCTGCCAGGGGCAGGACCAAGATAGGTCATAAGTTCTGTTTTGGAAGCGAGTTTGTTCTTTTGAATTTTCGTGGGAACGAAGACATATGCTCCGCAGCCAAGTACACGTAAGTGATCCATACGAGGCTTTTTCTTTTCCAGAACTTCATATGGTGTTATCCAGTCATGTTGCTGCATCGGAGTGCGCGTATACAAATACACTGCATGTGTAACACAAAATTCCCACCAGCTATCAGGAAGACACGCGTGTTTGCGCATCGCCTCAGCCTTATCCATTATAGTGCGCATGAGGTGCTCAGCACGACCATTTTGTTGGGGGGTGTATGGCGCGCTTTGTAGGATCTTGATGCCTTTGTCTTTCAACATTTCTCTGAAGGCACCTTTGACATATTCTCCCCCTGCATCGGACATCCATTGTTCGACTTTAGACTTGTATTGATTCTCAACCATGGCGAGCCATTGGCGAGTTACATGCACTGGCGTTTTCTTATTGTTCAATAGAAAGGCCCATGTGTTGGATGTAAAGTCGTCCAAGAAGATTATCATATAATTGAATTTGTGGTATGATTCAGTGGGGAATTCTTTGAGATCCGAATGGATTAATTCAAAGGGATGCGATGCCCGACTTTCTGATGGTGGGTAAACTCGTTGTGGTGTTTTACCTTCAAGACATCCGTGGCAAATAGGTGGTTGTAATGGAATATTGAATTCAGGCCAGCTGTTGGTATGTGTTCGAAGATGTTTGAGAACATCACGAGAAGGGTGACCAGCGCGTTGATGCGCTAAGTCAAAGTTGATTTCATAAATCATAGCGTCTGCCAAGGAGGCGACGTCAGTTTTGGTATGAGGAAGATAATAGATGGTATCTTCCGGTGATCGTTTGGTAAATGTCAACCAGCGACGACGCATTAATTGTCTATCTACATCTGTCATTTTGTCATGCTTCATCAGCATGATCATTTTGTCTGATCCATGAACTGTCACTCTGTCTGACTGTAGGAATGTGCCAAGTGACAGTAACCGTTGATTGAGATCGGCAACATAGTAAACAGGGGCTACCTTGAAGTAACGAGATCCCTGTTGTATGATGACAGTACCGGCGGTATTGGTTTTGGTAACTCCATTTGCAGTTTGAATAGAGATTGGATCTACTTTATGTGACTCAACAAAGTCGGTCAAGTCAAAAGTATAATGAGCAGATGCTCCAGAGTCAAGTAACCAGGCGTTGTCATAATGTTTCTGGTTGATGAGAGTATTCTTTCCCTTGCAATTCACACAAGATGAATAATAAGTCCCACAGGGACATAATATATTGGGTACATTATAAATAGAGGGGCTTATAGAGCCCAGAGGAGCGGTATGTATAAATATGTTACAAGCATGTGATAATAATAATTCACATGCGACCGGGCTCATCATCTGCACTGTATGGGATGTGTCAGATACTCTATTCACAATGGAAGAGAAAGAAGGTGTGGCGTACCTGTAGTACCTGCCATCATTCCAACTCTCAGAAATCATCTCCTCCTCGGAGTCAGACCTGAGGGATATAACATCCATATCCGGAGAACTCGACGGTGGTGTTATGAGGTCCGGTAGGGAGTCGGCACCCGAGTTGGAAGCACATGGGGATGTGGAGATTTCCTCGAATAAGGGGGTAACCGACCGCGCTTGGCTCCACCCCGATGAATTGGAGGCACTCATTTGGTTGAGGTCCTCGAGACCATCGTTGTACTCCTTGTCGAACTCCCCCGAATACCACCTTTGAGTCATTTCGTTGTTGACCATTTGAAGACACTCCTGGAGCGTTCTGGGGTTGGGGTTGACGTTCTCTTTGTCGGAATCCCCCATGTCAACGAGACCGGCCTCCCACATTCTGAGGCGCTTGGTTGACTCCTCCTTTTCCTTTTCGAACTCCTCCGAGTTCATGCTCCCCACGTTGGAAATGAGGCTGTCCGACAGCCTGTCGTCCTCCTCGGCCATTTCGGCGTCGTCGTCCGTTCCCACACACTTGTCGTGTTTCCACCCAAAGTTGTTCCACGCCTCCTCTTGCTGTGGAGTACCCCAGTTGGCGGCACCCCAACTGTTGGAGACAGGTTTGTTGTCGCAGATGGCGAACCAGTGGTCGTCATCGTGTTCGGGATTGGAATCGGTGTGGGAGAAGGTGTAACCAGGAGGATAGGGGGCGACGAGGTTTTGCAAATAGTATTGTTCCATGAAAGAACGACCATCGGAGATGATGGAAGAACGAGGGATAGAGGTAGAGGTAGAGGCTTCGGAATGAGACATGTGTGCTAGTTCAAGGTCTTTGAGGAGCTCACCATTTGGCTTTAACCCATTATCACGAGTGGTTTTAAAGGCATTCTGGACAGATGAGAAAAATCTGTCAAAAGGCTTTACCGACTTGCTAAAGAATGGTTTACGCACATCTTTGGTAGAGGGCTCCGTGACCGTGATGGTCGGAGTTTCTTTGAAGAACTTCGCCGCATGTATGACGTGTGAGTGTCCTAACTTAATAGGACCCATGCTCTGGGCTTGTTGCTTCTGGTGTGTTTGTTCACCGGCGCGTTTTCCGCGGCCTCGCCAGTTGCCACGTCCTTGGCCTTTACCTCTCCAAGCGCTGCTGCCACCTTTATGGTGCTGCTGCTGCTGTTCCTCAAAGACAGGAGGTTTGCCTTTACGTTTGATCGCCATGATTTTGGTGGCGTTGGCAGATTGAGATTTCTTTCTGCCACGAGCTTCCCAGGTGTTAACGACATGAGTTCGGAGACTATCGAGCGTCTCATGTTCAAAGTCGTCGACGTCATCCTGAGTGATTCTGGCAATGATGTAGGCATAGATGTCAGGAGGGAGTTTGTTGATAACGATCATGTATTGGAGATACATGGGGATCTCGGTGTTAGCACCTGCATTAGTGATACGAGTTAGGTACATTTTGATGAGATCGATTGTTTGTCCGGGATGAGCGTTACGTGGGATCTCAACATTCATAGCCCGTTTGAAGTTCTGAAAGATTTCAGCAGCTCCAGGCATACCATAGAGATTTTTGAGAGTGTCCCACATTACTCTAGCGGTGGTGATATTTTTGATTTTGACACCAATAGCTTGAGTGACACGGAGCTTGATGACACCCATAGCTTTGTCGTTATCCTTTTCCCAATCAGCGACACTACCGCTAGCAGCAGCAATGAAGTGAGGGGAAGGACTACCAGCGTCAGATCCTTTGTCATCGGTGGCAGCTGCAGCTGCAGCAGTGGTGCCACCAGTAGTTCCAGCAGGAGCTGCGGGAGGAGCTGGTACAGGAGATGTAGATCCGACAATCTGGATTTCTCCAGGTTTGAAGGTATTGAGGACATAGGTGATGCCCTGAGATTGGAGCCAAGATTTGGACTTACTGGCCCAAAGGGTATAGTTCGGTCCAGTGAGTTCTGGAACAGTGGACATAAAGCTTGATCCGGAAGACATTTCAAATGCGATCTGGGGATACAATCAAACTGTCAGCATAACATCCTATATGCGAGATAAGCGGCGGTGTTAAGGACACGCCATGAAAATAAATTAAAAGCTGCGGCTAGCGCGCTTATGACAGTGATTATCCCCGGTGTGCATTATATCAGCTTGCAGCCGTGAAGGCACTACTGAGCACATACAGCAGCCATAAAGGCGCATGTAAAGAACTTCTGCCTCAGAGGGTGATGTTCAAGCAGCCGCAGGGGCGCTACCAGGTATTACGCAGTCTAGGACGGCTGCCAGTGATGGCGCAATGTCCAGGGCTTGCGGGGCCCATAACCTGTTGAGCAGGCTATGTTCTATATACGTAGTGGCAACTGCATACTTACCTGGGGATGTAAAGGTGCTTGTTAGAGCGGTTTGTTAGAGGTTAAGAGCGATGAGTGTTAAGGGAAATCCTTGTTGTTGTAGGGCAATCTATGAGCCCTTATATACTGTTCTAGATAGTACATGTGACTACTTATCTAAGAACTACTGATGTACAGTAAGCGTAACTAACTAGATTACTATCTAATCTATATCTAATCTAGTGTTGATGGCTGCTTACTAATTTGCCAATTCAACAGAGTCTCATTGCTAACTCAAGTATTTCTCTACAAAACAGCCTGGACATTTTTGCCACAAGCCTATTCTATGCAGTAGAGACTATTTTCATTCTCTGTAAGCCAATGCTCTATGAATTATGTACCAAAATTACCCTTAGACTCGAAATGAAGCCTGCACATGAATAAAGCTCATCATATATCTCATTGTAAATGCAACCTACTCATTCTACTTCATCACTGAGCCAATGTTTCAAGTGTTCACTAAGGCTATTCGTGCATCCAATTCCTAGAAAAGCCAAGATCAATGTGAATTTACTGAGATTTAGTAAAATTTATGATAGAAATTCACTTCTACACTTTAAGCATGTTGAGGTACTGACTATTGGTGCAGAAGCTACAGCATTCCTTGTTTTCAAACCATTAGAAGTGACCTAGATGTTGGGTAGATGCTGGTAAGGTACCCGCACGTGCACAGCCACATGCGGGTACCATGCGGGTACCACCTACGGGTACCATGTTTCTCGCCTTTATATTGTACGAGAATCCATTGGAAAGAACTAATGGCCATTGCAGATATGCAAGCCCGTATTGAATTACATACTAACCCGCCTGCTACGGTAATTTCTGGAATCATTCTCATGGATCTTGACCAACCTCAATGCCTCCACACAATTTTACCTTTTGGCAGGCTGATAACAATGACTCTGTATTTACATTCCACAATCTTCCTGCTTATTTACGACTTTGAACTACTTTATATGGCTCCCAGAAATATATATTCAATGATTTTGTCAGTATTCTACATTATTGTCTTCTTTGTTTCTTAGATTTTTTATCATTCTCTGTCTCCTCAGTCTCTTTGGTGTGATCTGCCACTTGCTTAGATCTATGCAGCTGTGAATTCTCCTAGACTGTCTGTGACATCATAACTACTTCGTCTTCAACAGGTCAGGCCTTTCAGCTATAAGTCAGCTTCCTGTAAAGCCTTTCTACTATGTTCTGCTGCTTATTCCTCAGTCACAATAAAAGAGCCATCAGAAGGCTTAATTAACAATGATTCTACATAATAAGCAAAGGGTATTGAATATTCAAAGGTACCCGCATGTACCCGCATGTACCCGCAGTGTACCCGCAGTGTACCCGCAAGGTGTACCCGCACATTTCTGATGCCCGTGATTAACTTCTCTTTTGTGCATCATCTATCCAACAAATTTCTGAAAATAAGTGGATGAATAGCTGTGGGACTTGTGGAGCAATCAAGTGTGGATGATGGGATCTAGGCAAGGTCTTCTTTTGGTACTGCAAGCCTTCCCGACCATGCTGTTCGTTTCGAAGGCTCTTTCGGCATAGAATAGGTATAGGCTGTTAGTATGGGTATCGCAGGTCATTTGATGCAACGGGTACTATGACTTTCAGTATGACGGCATTGGGCTCCTATAAAGCTCAAGTCGACCATACAGTGCATTCATGACGTTGTCACCTTTCCCTATCGACGTCGTCCAATGGTACCAGACTCGATTATGGTACACTTTCTCTTTTTTCTCGCCACTCTCATCTCTTTATCTAGTGGGCGAACAATGACGGTCAAGAACGACTGTTCGTTTACGATTTGGTGGGTCACTGTCTGAAGCCTCTTCGATGACAATCTATTCATCTGCACCGACTGGCAGGCCCGGGGTATGTGCGTTCAAATCTTCAGGCATGCACTGTACTATTGCTGACCTCTTCTCTCTACCCTTCAGATGTTCACAAACCCAAGCATAAAGTCTTTCCATGCTACCGGGTAAATGACTTCTTCAGCCTTCGAAAAGCTTTTGCTCGTTGACACGCATATTTTTGGACAAATTTTCAGCTGGGAACAACCCGCTGGGTTCGAGGTTTCTTTTGATATTCCAAACAATTGGACAGGAGGCTCCATCTGGGCAAGTGCTTGTTAATTTAACCTTTAAAAGCTCGAACTGAGATGGAGTCTGTTCCATTAATAGGGCCGTACTGATTGCGACTTCTCGAAGAACCCAGGAGGCGGGCCAGGTTCCTGTTCGACAGGTGCATGCAACGGTGGATTGCAGTGTGATCCACTGAATGGGACGGTAAAAGCGTCGCCAGTCATGATATATTATTCTGAACGTTTACGAGCAATCTTGCTCCCAGCCCATACCTCCGGTGTCCATCACAGAGTGGAGTTTACAAAATCCTGCGGCGAATCTGCCTGATTTTTATGATGGCAAGTAAGAACATGTATAGAGATTCTTCCTTGACTTACAGTCTCAATCAAGTATCCCTAGTCAATGGCTTCAACTTGCCCACGGCTATCACTACCAATGTTGGTTGTCATGTCGCTGACTGTCCTATTGATTTGAACGCCAATTGTAAGTCTTTGGATCTCTCCCAAAAGAAATTGAACTCAGTAAAATTGATTTTAACGTTGACCAGGTCCTGATGTGCTTAGATTGACCAGTCCCAACGGTACCATCGTAGGATGCAAGAGCTCTTGCGTAGTTGTCGAGGCCGAAGAAAAAGGTGTGTCATGACATGCACTTGTTCCGGCCCAATCCAACTCGAGTCTCATTTCGTTATAGGTGGTCTAGCAAGCTCTCTAGACTGCTGTGTCGCAAATTCGAGCTCCCCCGATACTTGCCCACCAGATGGTGTACAATTCTACCATTACTTCAGTCAGAATTTTGCTCGTATTTTCCCCGTTTAAACTCATTTGACTGACAAACCGCTCGTAAACACAGAGGATGCCTGTCCAAACACCTACGCCTACGCCTTCGACGAGTCCAGCGGGACTGCTTTGCAGAGTTGCGATTCTGACTTGAGTGCCAACTACACTCTTACTTTCTGCCCGTGAGTTTTGAATCTTGAATTGTGTTTCCCAGAACGACGTTGATGAGGGATGTGCTCACCATGTATCAAGTTCTCCTTCCCTGGCCGTAGCCCAGTCTGCATCAGGATCACTCTCGAGCACTTCTCAAACTTCAACGTCATCTTCCGCAGTGAGCACTGCTCCTTCTTCTCCAAGCTCAGGACGTCATTTGAAAGCCGGTACAATTGGTGGAATCGCTGGCGGTGCCATCGGACTTGTCCTCATCCTAACTGCATTCTCTTCATGCATTCTCTTGAAAAGGCGCCAAAAACGCCGCTATCGAGAAAAGGATGAAACGATACCCAATCCATTTATCGAAGCTCCTGACCATAGACCTCAGCCTGATTTTGATCCATACAGCAATGTTACGTCCGACTCCATGATATCTCCAAATCCGTATAAAGGATCTACTGCGAACCCACCGGAGCCATCACCAGTATCACCAGGACACCATGATGATGAGATCGTAAACCAACTACGGTTAGGGAACTTGAAGTTGCAGCAAAGAGTAGCCATTCTCCTTGGACGTAATAATCGTACATCCGATTCCCCGCATAATCCTTCACTGGGACAACAAGAACAGGAAACCTCAGAGCGTAGGCAGCATCAGCCAGTGGTTCATACTGACAGCGGGTGGAGGATGGAACGAGAAAGCTCGGCGGAGGAGATGCAGGACATCCCCCCTACTTATACAGAGGTGTAATTGTAACTTGAAGGTGTTTGAGAGCATGCGCTTGAATAGTCATCAATTTATTCTGTATAACAATCAATTTTGACTTCGGATCTTTCTGAGTCTGAAGAAGGTGCGGTGTGGCATGCCGTGAGAAATGTCAACGGACCATTGACTATTGAGGCCTCCCAGTCAAAATCGACATTGGGGGATTATGGGAGAAATGAGCGGATATGGGCAGACATGGGCAGACATGGGAAAATCCGTTTTTTGACACAACCCGATCTGGGACCTTCTAGGACATCTTCGCTTCGAGTTTGACGTCATCGATTCGGACATCTGTCTGTCAGGTCGAAGCACGACGTACAAGTCAAAGCTTGCTCACGCCAAGTCTATTCAAAGTCCGACTCAAAAGCGTCGACGCGTAAGCTTCTCATCTTGAAGAATTTCCACCATCTCCGCTTCTCCCGCCTTCAGCTTCTCCTCGCTTTTACATTTCCTTTCTACAGCCTTTCCTGCCCTCCACTCCGCACC
This sequence comes from Tetrapyrgos nigripes, assembly GCA_013368315.1. Taxonomy (NCBI): domain Eukaryota; kingdom Fungi; phylum Basidiomycota; class Agaricomycetes; order Agaricales; family Campanellaceae; genus Tetrapyrgos; species Tetrapyrgos nigripes. The sequence goes on along the minus strand of JAACJM010000239.1, from coordinate 14,394 downwards.
ATTGACATTGTTTCAAAGTTAACGTTACTTACCTGTACTCAACGAACGCGTGGGTCATGCGTACTGCTGACAGGTAAAGTGAGCAACACGGTACGCTCATAAAACTTGCTCATCCTCACCCTTTTACTTACGCTGCAAGTATGTATCTGCTCAGAGACACTCAAGCTAGGCTCGGAGAGCCACAGGTAAGCATGTATTCCGTTCATTAATATTGCTAGCATTAATGCAAGTTACTTTCATTCAAGAATCTTTATTGTAACCATGCGTCAGGCATGCACAATGTTTGCCGCAGCCTTGTTTCTACTTGACGCTCTTTCGACTTTCGTTTAAATACCATGTAATTACCGTCCGAGAACCCTACAATACCAGCTTCCACTTTCCAACCATGTCTGATCCTGATCCTGACTTTGTCTCATGTCCTTGTGACCGCTGTAAAGGCGAACTCGTCCACAAGCGTACCAAGCAGCGCCATACGAAAGCTGCAAGGGAAGCCCAGTCAATTGAGGTTCCTTCCCAGACCTTCCAGGATTGGAGAACAAGCCGAGGTTATGGAAGTACACCAGGAGACGATACCCAACGTCCGGGACCCTCAACTAAACCAACACGCACTGTAAATATTTCTTTCACTTACACTATGTTTATTTTTTTTTCTGATTCCAAATGTAGCCGGATACAGATGAACACCAGTTTGGTCAGTCTAGTGAGCCAGAAATGCGACCATCTCAAGACTCAGATGACGGTCAACAAGTTGTAAGTAGCTAAAGAGATGAATGGAATTTCCGTACTCAAATTTATGTTGATAGGATCACAACTACAATGATCACATGTCTATAAGTCCTCCTAGGCCTGACTTTCACAGCAGTGGAGTCATGGATGTTGATGCCATTGATATTCCTGATTCCGACCAGTCCGAATTCAACCCAGATCGTGGTAGTGGCTCAGAATCTGGTGATCCTATTCTCCCTGGGCTGGATCCAGGAAGTATTGCTGGGGTGGAGCGACAAGAACGCCGAGATCAAGAGCAACAAATCCCATTCCAGGAGCCAGCACCCCGCCATTCCGACATTCTTGATACGCCTTGTTCCATCGAAGACGTTGAAACTGTGCGAAAGCTCATAAAAGAAATCGAGAACGCTACACTCGATAATGGGAAACTTGATGAAGGCACCTTTCATAGGCTCCGAAACCCACCCACAGAGCCGGTTGACATTTCTGATCCCGCTCTTCGACTCCGAGTCTCTCTCGATGTTTTTCTTTCCATTACCCATGCATCCGAAAAAACCTATTCTTCAATTTCGTGATGCTATTCTCCTCCGCTATCCTGAAAGCGGAATGTATTCTTATCACCAAATTCGAAAGGAAATCTCCGTGATTACAGGAATCCATCCGATTGCAGATGATATGTGTATCAACTCATGTGTTGCATTTGTTGGACCGTTTGCCGACGATGAACAGTGCCGCATATGCCAAGAGCATTGCTACTGTCAGGAAACACTCCAGCAAACAGGCAAAAGGGTACCACGTCAGATTCTCGAAACTTTTCCAGCTGGTCCTCAGATTCAGGCCTTGTTTTGATCTGCTAGAGGTTCTGATGAATGGCAGTATCGACATTCTAAAACCACAAGGATTTTAGAGCAGTTGGATGAATTGGAGGGTATAGAAGATGGGTACAAGCAGAGACAATATGATGACATATTCTGTGGAGATGACTTTCTCGATCTCCACGAGAAACTTCAGATCAAACCGGAGGACACAGTGTTTATGATGTCTTGGGATGGTGCTCAGCTTTATCAGAATAAACAATCCAATGTCTACTTTTGGATATATGTTATCGCAGACATGGATCCATCCTTACGCTACAAGAAAAAGCGAATTCTTATTGGTGGCATAGTGCTAGGTCCCAAAAAACCCAAGATTATTGAGTCTTTTCTCTTTCGCGCTTTGCATCATATTCGTGGATTGCAGAAGGAGAACGATGGTCTCGGACTTTGCGTTTGGGATGCTGCTTCCACATCTCTTCTTCACAGTCGCCTGATTCCAATCATTGCAAATGCTGATGCAGTTGCACTTCCTGATGTTGATGGTCATGTTGGCCATCATGGAGCCCGTAGATGTCGCTTGGGGTGTAATATGAAGGGACGCCACAAACCAAATGTTGGCATATACTATCCTGTTCATCTGCTTCCAGACGACTACAATGTTTATGATTGTGGCCATGCTGACATTGATCCCACTACCATCAATTCCCTGTCTGTTGAGGATTATCGCAAGGAGTTGGAGATGGTTATGTGCTCTGGGACACAGAGGATATATGAATATAAGCGTAAAGAGACGGGAATATCCAAGCCATCAATTCTTCTCGGGCTTGACCAGGATTTAATGCTGCCAGTTCCCAAGTGTTTCACCATTGATCTGATGCACTTATTCCTGAATCTGGCATCCTTTTTCATCGCAGTCTGGAGGGGTACCATTTAATGTGCACGTTCTGATGACAAGAGATCATGGGATTGGATGAAGCTTGTTGGAGATGTATGGATAGAGCATGGGGCTGATATCGCGAGAAGGAGATCATACTTCCCCTCATCTTTCCATCGTCCACCTTGAAATCCTGCTGAAAAAATCAACAGCGGCTACAAGACACAAGAGTTTTACCTCTATGTGTTTGTGCTTGGACCTGGTGTCTTTCGTCGTATTCTTCCTCAAAATTATTATCAAAACTTTTGTCGTGCTGTTCTGTAACGCCTCGTTACCGTATTTAGAATTATCTCCATATTATATATTTTCTCACGTTGATAAGTACTTAAGCTCGGCTAGCTACGACTCGTACTTTATCATTACTTTTACTACCATCTGTCTTTCGACTCGCTCTACGCGCCTGTACTTCGCCTCCGTGGCAATAATAAACCCCCGTTTGGATGTACTCAGGCCTTGCGCCCTCGCGAGACGCTTACACTTTTTTAAGCCCACGGTATCTTGTTCATAGAGAACTCGAAGCGTCGTACTCGCTCAGAGTATATTTCGCCCTGTGCATTTACCTACCCTGTCGTTAAAAGCTTTCTTTTAATACTACACCTACTGTAGGCTAGAATAGCTAGCCTTTTCTTGTACTTATCTCAAGTATAGCTTCCCAACAATGGAATCCACGGTCTCAAAACATCTCAGACCGCCTTGAAAGTTTTGAAAAACTTCCATTTAACAAACAAACCATTTCCCCACCTCTCATACCAATTATGAGTAGTACAACGACGACTCAAAATGCATACTCACATACAGGAGTAATGCCGTCTTCGTCTAATGTTAATTCTAGTCAACAACAATCCACATCGTCAATTACCAGTCAATCTAGAATTCCATGCCCCACGTCTCAAGCATCAAGGAGAAATATCTCTCAGGATGGCTCAAACACAGCTGATCCATCAAGACTCGATGCTCACTCAACCACTAATTCTCTGTTTGATGAACCTAGCTCCTCTATGGGGGGGAAAGTTGCTCAAGACTCTCAAAACCCTGTAGACCCCGAAAACCGACCCGGATCTTCTAATTCCCGACGCTCTAATCATAATTCCGAGAGTCGCAGCATGGAATTAGAGAATAGCCTTTGCATGAGATATTTCTTACAAAGGCTAAGGAACGAAGATCTCGAAAATTTGAGTATTACAAATATACCCGATCAACAGATCTTAACAACAACGAGCGGCCGGATTTTCTACATAAATCGACCTGACTTCCGCATCCCTGTTCCTCCTGATGATGAAGAACAAATAAACATTCTCAGAGCATTGTATCCGGTACCGTTTTCGGAAGAGGATACAGTAAGGCCTACAACCAAGGCCAAAGGCAAAGGAAAACAACGAGTTCAGCGACCAGCTAGAACATATGTACCACCTCCAGCGCGAGGACATGCTATTTTCCGTAAAAGCTATAGTACCCGTCATCAGACAGGTACTCGTGGATCTCAACCTCCATCTTCGGACCCCGAACCATCTGATGGTCCATCCGACGATGAAAATGGATATCAGCCACCGTGCGGTCCCGGAGATAACCATACGAGGAAAGATAGTTATCCCCATAAGACTGGTAATAATGGTGGAGCACCGCCTTCCGGTTCTGAACCATCTGGTAGCGATGGTGAGGGATCTGTGCCACCTTTGTCAGACAACGAAAATAATAGTTGGGCTGAGGACAAAGATGATAAGCCAAAACCTGCAGTTTTTGGGCAAACCCGCTACTCATCAGCAGATACAACTTTCAATGAAAAGGAAACCTTTACCTATGACCCTACTCCTCGTTCTGAAGAGGAAGTCATGCGAGCTTGCTTCAGGTCTATTGAAGAGCTCATCATAGGTCAACTATATGGAAAACCCATTGGTGGTAACACCAATGTACAGAAGACTATTCTTCAATCCATTCCCAAACCAGATACGTACACTGGTGAAGGGAATGATTTTGTCCAGTTTGATACATGGATACGAGATCTTGTACGATGGTTTAACATTGCAGATCTATGTGGACGTGATGTATGCTACAGCTCCACGCGTAAGCGATACGTGCTTATGCCCGTCGATATACAACGAACCAATGCTACTGGTTCATTCTTACGTGGTCCTGCTTGTCAGTGGTTCAACGACGACGTTGAACGTAGCTCTCTTGCAGATAGGATGACCTTCATGCAGGTCATTGCTGGACTTTACAGACGCTTCATTCATGAAGCCTCACTCTCTAAAGTTGGGGGAACGATTCGAGTCTGTTACTTACTCACTGAGTAAGGGTATCAAGGGTGCATTCAGTGCACTTACTCGCTACACTGAACGCATGCCATCACTGCCAGACATGTACACGTTCAAGAAGCGTTTGCTTTTTATATTACCTGACAATATGCTTTCAGACTTGACAAAAATATATCATATTCGAGCAGAGTCATCGACTGTCAATGACATCATGCAAGCAGCATTGGAATGCGAGCGTAGTTCTGAGGCTGATAAGTATTATCAGTGTGCTCGGGAAACTATTAAGCGTGCCAAGAAATGCCGCTCCTGTTCTTGATCTCAAGAACGGAAATCCTAATCTCATAATGATTCATGCAGGAAGTCTCATTCACCGTCGCCTAGACAGCTTCAGAAGGTTGACGGTCGTTGATATACAGTCAAACCATATTCCAAGAGTTCAACTCCGCAAAATAATTGGCGTAGGAGATCAGAATCAAACCCTACAAATGCCAATAGAGGGCAACCGACTACTGGTACTGGCAATTGTACCAATACCTTGCCCAACCATCAGACTCAACCCTCTCAGAACCGTCCTGATAGAAATAACAATTCAAGACCAAATAATCAATTCTATCTCATGGATACCAAAGGCAACAGGTCAACTCGCATGTATCGCATTGAAGAGATACAAGAAGACTCACCAGTGCCTAACCATGAGGATACTACTGAAGCACCTCCTGACGCTTCAAACAGTGATTCTGCACATGAACCAGACCCTTGGGGCGGTTCTCAGTGGTCTAGTGAGGCTGCTGATGACGATTATCTATCTCAAGATAATCAAGACTCAGATAACTCTGAACATATTGTCTTCATGCATGAAGATCCATATGCACATTTGGAAAGCTCTTCAGAATGCGAAGACCTACCAAGACATGCTGAAAACAATATTGACATTCCTGACCTGGAATCAGTTGCTTCCTCAACAGATTATGACTCTGATTGCTCAGATAATGAGCAAAGTGATTCAGACAATGTTGATACACTTGATTTTGGTGAATACCGGAGGTATCGAAGCACACCTCAAGCCTACATCCAAGAAGGCTCCATGTACTTGTGTACGCCCACACCGTTCCAACAATGAAAATCATTGTTTGTCTGCATTTTTAGAGTTTAACGGCCTTCAAGCCTTCACTCTATTTGATAGTGGTAGCACTGCAGATGCTATCCAGCCCTGATTTTGCTTGTGCTGCAAAAATAAAAACATTTCAATTAGAGAACCCTGTAGCTCTGCAACTTGGAACAAAAGGCAGTCATTCCAATATCCTGTATGGCTGTGAGGTATCGTATAAGTTCCAGAGCAAGAAAGAGGTCGTACAATCAAAGGAATATTTTGATATTGCGAATGTCGACTGTTATGACATGGTTCTAGGTACTGTCTTCATGAGAAAACACAAATTATCTCTCAACTTTGAAGATGACACTGTTAGGATGAAAGGTCATCATATCCCTACTCTTTCTGAGGGGGAGGAAGTAAGTGAACTTACTAAAAGATACGCAAAATTTGTTTCCTTTGAAACTAAACCCACGGGTGATGATATTGAGGTTAAAACATGTCCCAACAAATATGGAATTGTCAAGAATTACAGAAAAACCTCCTGCTAGTGCTAGCAAGAAAGCAAAATGACTATATGATAGTTGTCATAATTTAGCTCGCTCTGACCATGCAGAGCCTCCCTGATCTCGTAAAGCTGCTTCAGTAGAAGAAGTGATTGATGAAGACAATCAAAAATTCAGAAAAACCCTTAGTCAACACTTACCTGTATTACTTGGTCCTGGTGACTCTATATCCACTGATGACTTGATCAGTATTATTGACCAAGTTACAACTGGCACATATACTGACTCAGATTTCAACCGAAATCTTCACGAAGTCGATGAACTTATCCAAGAATTTGCTAGTGCTAAGTCAATAGACTTACCGTCATCTCATTTCAATGTCAAATCAAAAATATCTATTGAAGAGGCATTGAATAAGTCTGCAGAACATTTTCAATTGCAAATTGAGATTGAAAACTCAACTGGCCGCAAGCTTACTGAAGAAGATATCCCTCGACTGCGTCAACAGTGGTTTGACACATGTACAGATATTATGAATGGTGTGCCACAAAAACTGCCACCTGAACGAGAAGTCAATCATACAATACCATTGATTGATCCTTCAAAGAAATACCGATATTACATGCCCAGCGATTTTCTGAACGAGTTGTTCTCAGAGAGAATCTGGACATCTAGATACACTCAAGCTGGATGGTGGGAACCGATGTCAGTGACGCAAGCTGTGCTGATGCTTTGCATTGCAAAGAAGGACAACACCTTGCCGAGAGCGTAACGCAAATACTGAAAAAGATGTTACACCTCTCCCTGACCAGGATCGAGTCAGAAACTTAGATCTAAAATTGATCTCTCAGATGCGTACGAACAGGTACAAGTTGTGGCTGAAGATGTCATGAAAACGGCTTTTTCCACTGTAAGTGGAACGTTCGTCAGCCACACAATGCAGCAAGGTGATTGCAATGCACCTTCAGCATTTCAGCGACTCATGAACACCATCTTCTGAGACTACATTGGCATTTTCATGCATGTATACTTGGTTGATATCTTTGTATTTAGTGATACAATTGAAGAGCATGAGCGCCACCTCAGTTTAGTTTTTGATAAACTATGAAAGCTAGTAAAGTTGAACTTTATGCTGAAGCTATGGATTGCCTTGGTCACATTATTGATGACAAAGGATTACATGCCGATAGCGATAAGCTTGAACTCATCTGTAACTGGCGCCAGCCTTGTAATTACAACGACATCCAAAAATTCCTTGGATTGGTGAATTACCTTTCCCACTTTCTACCAGATGTATCCTCCTGGACCACATCATTATCAGACATGTCTCAAAACACCCAGCTGTTTTTCTGGAGACCTCTCCATGATGTATGTTTTTGCAACATCAAGGATCTATGTTGCAAGACTCCCATACTCAAGCCTATTGACCCTTGGAACCCAGACCCAATCTGGGTTGTTTTTGATGTGTCAGTATCTGGCATTGGAGCTATGTACAGCCAAGGACCAACTTGGCAGACATGTAGACCTGCTGGCTTCATGTCAAAGAAATTTTCTGAGTTTTTGAAACTGAAACTCTAGCCATACTTGAGGCTCTTCTCAAATGGGAAGATAAGTTAATTGGGTATTGCATTCATGTGGTAACAGATCACAAAGCTTTGGAATTTTGCCAAACACAAAAACACCTATCCAGTTGTCAGATGCGCTGGATGGAGTACTTCGCTTCGACTTTGATATTACTTACATCAAAGGAATTACAAACCGAGTGGCTGATATTCTCTCTTGCTACTATGAGTCTGATACTATCAAGGATAGCCACAAGCCTCACGAATATGTTAACGCTGATATTCGTCTGGATAAGCTTGGTGAAGATCTACCCTTAGGTAGAAAAGAAGAATATACTGGCTTGATTGAACGACTCTTGGCCACAAGAGAAGCCCGTGAGGTCAATGAACCAAGAGATATTGAAGCTGCTGAGATTGAGGCAGCTCAAGAACCTGACACAGAAGAAGGATCCATTCTTCCTAAGGTCAATCCAACTATTGTCGACTCACGGGCTAAAGGTGAAAACCTCTGAAGTCACAGCATTGATAATGATCCAACTTTTCTTGATGACACCAAGAATTCTTACACCACTGACCGTCTATTCAAGAAGGTACTTGAACACCCAGAGGATCATCCAAGATTTTTCATAAACGAAGAACTGATTTGGACTCACAACCTTGCAAGAGAGCCCGTCGTATGTGTACCTCAAGTCCCAGATGGTACACATTCCTTACAAGGAAAAATTATGGAGCACGAACATGCCACCATCGGTCATTTCAGCCTGCAACGTACATCTGATTACATCTGGTGCTGGTATTGGTGGCCATAAATTTATGGAATGGTAAATAAGTTTTGCTGGACCTGTGAATTATGTGCTAGGTCAAAAGTCAGTACTAAACCACCTGCTGGAAAGCTGCATCCACTACTGATTCCAACAAGACCTTGGCAATCAATAGGTATGGATTTTATCGGCCCTTTTCCTGAGATTAAAGGATATAATTACCTATGGGTAATCATCTGTCGATTGACTACACAAGTACACCTCATTCCTTGTATATAAAGGATACAGCCACAGACCTTTCCTTGTGCTATATGCAGGAAATTGTGCGTCTACATGGTCTTCCAGAATCTATTGTATCAGATAGAGATTCTAAATTCACATCCACATGGTGGAGAGAGATACATCATCTTCTTGGAGCAAGATTGCTCATGTATACATCTTTCCATCCGCAAACTGATGGTGTCATGGAACGAGCTAACTGTTCAATCACTCGAATATTCCGTGCATCAATCTGGGCTGATCAACATGACTGGTTGATCAAGGTACCTATTGTGGAATTTGCTCTCCACTCAAGCATCAGTGAGACTACTGGTTTCGCTCCCTTTGAGCTTAACTATGGGTACATACCATCAATGCTTTTTGGACCTAGAGATCAAAAAGAGCCTTTGGAATTCAAGCAATGCAGAACCTCTACAATGTGCATGATGCGATCATTGAAGCTCGGGTCTTTCAGACTCACCATGCAAATAAACATCACAGCAAGGAACCAACGATCAAAGAGGGTTCCCGTGTTTATCTGTCTACAAAAAACCTTTCTCTTCCAAAGGTAAGAGTGAAAAAATTATTGCCTAAATTCATAGGCCCGTATGAAGTCTCTGAGATCAACCCGGAGATGTCTACATACCGCCTCAACTTGCCAAATGACTTTAAGGTTAGAAATCTACATGATAGATTTCATGTAAGCCTTCTGCACCTGTATCACGAAACAGATATGTGATTATTCCTGGACCGCACCAAGCCTGAGCCATATGATTTTGGTGCGCCTCAAGAGGCCGAAGAATTTGTAGATTCGATCTCAAATTATTCTTGGAAGAACGGAAAAGTCTTCTCCACAGTAAATTGGTCACTTGGAGATGTAACGAATGAACCATATGCTACTGTGAAGGATCTACGTGCTTTAGACGAGTACTTCCAGTTGATTGGAGTATCTCAGTGGCAAGATCTCCCCAAGGGATCTAAGAAGGCCCAGAAATGAGTTCGGAATTATCAAAACCCTAAACCTAATTTTCTGGCGCGTTAGCCACTTAACCTTTGCATTCAGAATAACAATTCCAAAAACCACCCATCTTCTTGTTTCTGGCCTCACAATCACCAAAGAATGTTCAATTCTTCTATGCCCTTCCCATTGAACGTGGACTTCAATGGCACTGACACCAATAGGATGGATTCTAGTAATCCAGGTATGTCTGCTATGCCCATAAATAACGACTCAAATGCTAATCGTTCTTCTGGTGGAGGAGGACCCTTCAGTAACAATTTGGCATTGCCAAACAACAATCCTATGCCCTGGAATCAACCCTCTTTCCCTCCTACACACATGTATGGAACATTCAATCTGAACACTCCTCAATACACATCTAGTACTCCTCAATATCCACCTAATACATTTTTTCCTACTTCCAACCTGAACTTTGCCCACAAAGAAAATATTCTTTGTCAATGTGCACTTCACTCTATGCCCAACATTGTCCCCAAGTCTGGTACTTGGAAGTTTAACACCCTCAACGACCATGTTTGAGTTTATTGACGATAAAGGGAATCCTCTTAGTGAGTTTAATGATCAGGTTGCCCTCGCCTGATCTCGCAAAGACTCCTCCTACCTATCTGCCATGCAAGACATGGTGCAATACTTCCAACGCTCCGTTAGGCTTGAACTCGAGCCTAAAATTGACCGAGCTTGAGGATAGGCTTTGTAAGAAGTCATACCTACACGATCATAGCTGCTCTCGCTCCCCTACTCGTAAACAGGAAGAACACTGTCTTTTAGACATTCACCACCTCCCACTACTCATACATCCTCTCCAGCCCATTCCAGGGAATATCTATTCCCTTCTCCATCCCTTCCTTGTGTCAGCCATGATACTTTGGATCCACAACCACTTCCTGTCAACCATGAGACAGAATATACACTTCTTACTTATCTTCATCATCGTCCTGGTCATCCAGAGAACACCGATGTCCCTTGGGATGTAGAAGAAACTGGCAGGCTATGTACTCCTATCCACATTGTAGATGCTGCCAATCGCAAGGCCCACCTGCACCGTTACCAGTTCCTGAAGGGGCTATACCACTGGAACACCAGTGTGTCCCAATTACAGCTCAGGAGCTTGAACAATGGGTTGCTGAATCCAAAGTTCCTGGTAATTGGGTTGCAATGGATCACATACATGACATGGTCAAGATTGTGAATGTGATTCACAATCTCCAAACCAAGTTTAGACACCACAGTCTCTCTGATGTTGAAAAGTCAGCCCTCAACATCGACTTCTGCAATCCTACCTGGGCTCACTTTGAACCTTATCTCGATGGTAGAATTGTTCGCTGTACTATGGATTCTCCAGAATCCTGGAAACAGACCCCATGTAGCCTGCCTCGTGTTGCTACTTCTTCCAAAATCTTGGCCAAGTCAGAACATATGTTCCTGCACACTCCCCTTTGTGCTCGCCTTGGTGTTCGTTTCACAGACAGTGGTTATCATGATGATAACTCAGTTCAATCTCACGTCATATGTTCTAAACTGAAGCCTCAGTCCAAGAACAAACCAACAGAGGAGGAAAAGCGCTTGTCTATGCGGTTCCAGAAAATCCTCATTCATATTCTTTCTCAACCATACTGGTATTCCCAGCTTGTTGAACGCCTTAATCTCTCGATCTCTCCTGCCCCTCTGAATCATAACTATACTCGATTCACAGCCAATGACTTACCGAAAGGAAATGAGTCTGCTCCGGTAGCTATGGCCAAATTCTTGGCTTGCGCTGGAGTAACTATCTAGGTCGCCGACTCCATGTTCCGATGGGTGCATCAATTTTGCATTGATGCTCAAGCCTTGTATACTAAGGAAGATGCCAGATTCTTTCTTGATGTATATCGTGAAACCATAATCTGGATGATGTTCACTGGAACACCAAAATCCACCTTCACCTCCGCTGTCCATAAAGTTCCTAATTTCTAGAATTTAGTGGACATTAAGGAACACCACGCCTCCTTATTCAAGAGAATAAGGCTCTCAAGGGTTACAAAATTCCTACTACTATTTCTACTCAAGATGCTGGGGTGGACATTATGGATCTTAATATCCAGTCCTCTAACTCTGGCTTGGGCACGTCAATGGATACTGATGAAGATGCTCATACAGCCCAAACTACTATCACCCAAGATGATAACATGAACAATAGTGCTTAATTGTATGCCATTCCCTGTCTAGATTCCCAAAGGCCAATCTACAGGGGGAGGGTGTAACGCCTCATTACTGTATTTAGAATTATCTCCATATTATATATTTCCTCATGTTGATAACTACTTAAGTTCAGCTAGCTACAGCTCATACTTTATCATTACTTTTACTACCATCTGTCTCTTAACTTGCTCTACGCACCTGTACTTTGCCTCCGTGGCAAGAATAAACCCCTGTTTGGATGTACTCAGGCCTTGCGCCATCGTGAGACACTTACATGTTCAGAGTGTTGGAATTTTGTATTGAACTATACTTACAACAAACACTCACATCTTTCTCTCCACTCTACTAGTATACACGATGATACGCCTGCCAAAAACTCGACTAGAACGAGTTAAAAAGCGTACATATATCAAGTATACGGATATATTGTGTCTGTTTACTAGGGAATAAGGACTGAAGCGAGCCCAATCTATTAGTTAAAGTGATTCTAGAGGCAACGTTCGCGAGCACGATATGAAATAAGGATAAGTAGCCTCGAGAGGATGGTACATAAGTCCCTCAAGCTACTAAGTTCGATGTTCGAGTACTAGGCTGCTCGTATACGTTTATACGTACATACCCAAGGCACTTGTTCACGAGTAGCCACCTCGCGAGCAGTATAAGTATGCGTTACCTCTATTCACGATCCATGGGATTACCAATGTGACATAGACTCAAGAAGATAAGATACAAGACTAAAAGAGATGAATGATAACAAGGAGAAACCTCGGATAGGTGCCTTCGCGAAGTATCCCGGAGACATTCCGATAGTTCGCGAACCTGGTTAGATCTACTCAAGCTAAAGCTAAGATCGTCGTGATGTTGCCAAATGATCAAGATCTACCTCACCCCTCCTAAAGACACCAAAGAAGATAGTTCCAACGGATCTAGAGACTTACTGAGGCCCTCTAGAGGACTCTAGTAGGGATGGAGATATCGGAACCTATGAAAGACCGCTCGCGAGCATTGGAAGAGGTTCGCATGTGATATCCAATGAGGTTACCGGTACGAGTACCGCTCTAGACCTCCATTACCAAGAAGCTAGCATGTGCTACATATACCCTGGCCCTCTCGCGAGGACTCTGTACATATTCTGATTGGACGATTCATGTAAATACTGTTCGCGTATCTCTCTCCTTAGTTACTTTCATTCAATCTCTCGTGTTTCACTATATAATATTGTGGACTTTAAATAATATTAGCTACTGTACAGTTCTAGGACTCTAGAGTATAAAAGGACGAAGTACTCGTAGCTAGAGAAGCAGATTAGTACTCGCGTGTATTGCTGCGGATTCTGGATAACTCTCGAGAGAAGATTAGTTCTCTCGCTTGCCAGGCCAGCTTTATATCAATAGGAATTTCTACAAAAACCCAAAAATTTAAAGACTCGAACATTAGTTCACCCTAAGACAAAGATTGTTGTGATTGCATTGGCATATTGGCCCCATATTGTGTTTATTGAAACTTAGGCATATTGGCCTCATTGTGTTATTGAAGATCTAGGCAATTGGCCTCTTATTGTGTTTATCTCGAAGTCAAGAAGACTGTCAATTGTGACCATTGTTATTGTTGAACCCCTATTGTTCCCCAATCGGTTCTAGAGCCATTTACCTTTAAGCTACACAAGTTATACGAGTGTTCTGCCACTTTGGATCACCTCGCATTATATAGCAGGATTGGTGTTTGTGTGTTTTTGGTGTTGTTAGCTTCGATCTTCGAAGCTATTAGCATTATCCACTAGCCAGCCTATTATATTGGAGCCCACCGCGAGGGGTATCCATATAACTTAAGCTTACAAGCTCAAGAACTATAAAAGAAGCAACGCGCTTCAACCACCTTGGTGATACTTTGGATCGCGAAGTATTACTGCTACGTTCTGGATTACGCGAAGTAGTTATCTGGCAAGATTATCCCAACAGATAAGCTTAACGGTGGCCATTGGACGAATCCATCAAAAAGAAGGACAGTACAAAGACTAGAGCGAGTTCCTGAACCAGAACCGGCTACGTCTTCACCTATCTTTCAACCTTATCAAAAAGAACCCTCAAAGAACGCAGCTTGTCTCCAGAAGACGACGAGCGAACAGCTCTATTGAAAGTTTATCTCTTGAACCAGTTCCAAGTCAGGCTACTGAACCTAGTACGTCTGCGAACCTTCAAGAAGTAGAAGAACAAGAACAAGAAAGTTTATCTTCGTTATCACCCTCGATAGACTTAGATTTCGCACTCCTTCAACCAGATTCACCCTCTACC